>JAVKPL010012266.1:0-57393 GCA_032173675.1 Gastrolobium villosum | reverse complement strand
ATACACGTTCACACTTGACTCTATTTCAATTTATTTTTTTCTTAGGGCTAACACTTTACTATTTTAACTTGAAATCTTGATCATCACTAGCCTTCCAGAAGGACACTTACTCGATCTTGAACTTTAACTCACGTTATTATCCCTTTTTGGTCATAAGACGAGGGTTGCAACTAACTTGCTACCTCACTTAGAGACAAAATTTATTTCCTCAGACTTACTTTACACTTACATTAGTGCTTCACTATCACACTTCAAAGTTCTTACACACTAAGCCACAACTCTTATATCCAAATCTGACATACTATTGTCCATTTACAAATATATAACCTCGCATCTTGCGTTAAACATATGGAAAACTCTCCCAATACAGTGGGTAACAACATTCACAGGTTTAACCCCTCGAGCTCTTGCTGTCCTAAGGGCCCAGATGCCATGACCCACCGATCAGAGAATCCACCCATATGATCTATGCCGTAAAAATGACTTACTACTAGTTGTCCCTATTCTAAGGCATCCCCCAAATGTTTCTTCTTTGTGCATTTACATAAATTATCTCTACCATACTAACTGTTACACCAATGTGGAACACTTCCTCGTTTCTCATTACTCATATCAAATACTACTAGTCTCCGGGAACTTAACCCGCATAGAGATAGCTATACACTCCTGGCACATAGGCCCCACTGAGATTTCCCTACTATCAAATCATATTACATGCACCCAGTGCACAGAGAAATTTATACACATAATATATCTGTATATGACGGCAAAACTGGTACTCCGTACACTCCCGATCACACATGGACCCAGTTCATTTGGTGTCTGTATCACCTCTGTATATAACATCAAAACTGTTCTGTATTAGCACATAGGTTGCCCCCATAACCTTAGTAGTAGTGGTATAATATACACCTGTTACATATAAGTCAATTCTTCTTACTCTCTCGTGTCATTCTTCTCACTGGTAGTTTACTTTCGTTTCGGTTACCCCTCTAACCTGGTTTATAACATATTCACTATTATAATAATCCACATTCTCTTCGTAATTTTGTACACGTTTTCTAACTCGTAATAGTTCCTTTTATCTTGTTACCGTTTAGTCCATATTCCATTATCTCTTCCTTGCTTATTCTTCTCACGGATTGTTTACTCTTTTACTTTGACTATTCACTTGCCATGGTTCATAACATAATCTCTATTCCATAATTCCTAAATTTTCTCAAAGTTCTGAACACATCTCACATCTCTTAGTATAAGTTTCATATTTCCCATCACACAGGGATCTTCCAATCATTTCCGTCGAATCATAGATAACTACTTCACCTCAATCCTTGCCCTGAAATTTACATTAGCCCTTTGCACTCAAAACTACTCGTCCGTTCTTGCACTGACGATTATACCTCAGCTCACTAACAAATCTTATCATTTTCATCTTATCATTACACTTTACACATCAGTTCTTTCATTAACCTCTTACTTTCGCACTTTATTGTCATTTGGTTCGTATACTAATCACTTTATTTCACATTAAGTTTTACATTCATTCATTCACTAATCATACCATCTCACCTTATTGTTATACAACAATAACCCACAAACTTATGCCACCGTTCTAGTCCATTGCCTGCCACGGCTCACATAACATATGCTCAATACTGTAGAGCAACTCATCAATTTTCCTGATCACTTCCACCCTTGGTGGTTGTAGATTGTCTCTTTACCTTGTAAATACCTTTACTCCGTCTATCACTCCGTATCAAATACCAATATTTTCATAAGCGCACTACTATTAGTAGTACTTATACATATACTACAAGATCATAATTTCTTTACAATTTTCATTACTGTCTTACTCATGACTGTACATCTCAATCATCCTGTTCCTTTATCACTGATACGTCTGCCAATTTGAGTCGACATCCACTAACTGCAATAGTGCCTTCATGGTACATATATCTTGTGTCATCCATAGCGATTCCTTCACTTTTCCTCATACATATTACACATAATAATATATTCGTCATTGGTTCACCTCACTTGTGTTTAGTCAACACTACCTCTTTATGGAATTCACTCCCATATTTCAATACCTCTCATATTATCAATCCACCAGCATCATACTTTCACGTGGTCAAACCTCGTAGGATTACTCATCAAATATTCTATTTGTTTCTCTGCTTGAACCATCCCAATTCATTCAAGTGCACCGCACTTGTCCTGGTCTCATAACTGCTAATCAAACATGACGTATTTAACTCATACATACGCATATCTGTTCTCATTTCTCAATAATTCCTCAGGTTCAAAACCTCTCGCCTTGATGAAGTCTATTCACCAAGTCCACTTGTAAATAATTGTTTTACTATATCATATATATACTTGGAAGTTTCACCAATCTCATAAGCTCATCTCTGTTATATGTTTATCTTTCATAGTACTGCAAAGTTCGTCTATGCTCATATTGTACATATCCAAATTGGACACCACTGTTGCTTATAATACACTTTTCTCTTGATCTTCATCGAAGCCAGATATAATATTTAAATCTGTTTTCCTTATGCCTTCTAATATTCATACTTGACTTACTGCCATCCTTTGTCCATGGAGCAGTTAACACTGCAACCACAACATCAGGCTAAACACTCACACTCGATGCTTCAAGGTTACTACGCAGGCTTCTTACGATGACCACAGATGTAACACAAAGGAATGGGTTGATCATATCCACACTAAGGAATTACATATACAGTAATCGATAAGAATCTACATACAACTATGTAGCACATAACACATCTATATATATTATCAGAGTTCCCTAACAAAACTGCTCTGATACCATAAAATGTAACAGCCCGTTGTACATCGGTATTGTTAACATTAATTATGATATTAAGCGCAGTTACAATCACAGCAATTCATTTATAAAAATGAGAATAAACTTTTTCCGATTATTATGCGAATAGTAAAAGTATAAAAAGCGTAATAATAAAAAGCTGTGACCGTAACTGAAACACTAGCGGAAGACTTTCTTAACTATTTATACACTTTATTTTATCACATACAAGATACTAAGGGGTTCCCATAAACCCACTTAGCCAACTCCTCACTTTTTACGTTTTTACCACTTAACGGGATTTGCCAATCTATTTCTCCACGAACATAAAACAAAAATCCAAACTTAGAATCAAGGTTATGTTTTTTCCTTATTCAATTACCTTTCTAACAAGCTATCACACACTCGATTCCGAGCTTGTGAGCTCCGGTTATCGCCGTTTGAAATTGGACAAACAACATTGCCTACCAACTCCAAAATAGCCAAAAACCTCCAAACTTCACGGAATAAACTGCACCTAACTACAAGCCACTGCCTCTCAAACTTTTACACCATAAACTAGACACCTCAAACTTCGTTTTGATATATCGTATGCTTAATTTGACCAAGTAACGAAGCGGGAATTAATTTCTCAAAACTACCTCAAATCTGCCCACTAAAACAGGACAGAACAGGGCAGTACGTGACAACAGCCCCCATGGGCTGCTCACACCACCAATGAACCTAAGCTTTTGATACAACGTAGGGGACATCTTAAGCTTCAAAATGGCGTATGGCACGTCCCAATTGGACCACTATGGAGAGAGATACGCTCTTCCAAAGTTCACCCAAAAACTGCCAATTCTACAGAAAATTCACCGGAGTAGCACACACAAGGACCAATTTGTGGCACACACAAGGACCAACAACGCCTTGGGGTACTTACAACCCAATCCAATATACACTTAAAACATAAACGGTTTACTTTCAAATCCTTTATAGTTTCAATCACTTACTTTCAATTTCATGCTTAAACAATAATGCAGGGCCTAAAGCCCTTCCATCATATTACATACATCCATGGTACATTTACAATACTGGAATACATTTACATTTACAACTTTAACTTTAAACTACAAATGTTTGCATATTACATCTTCACTTGCCAAATAAATCCATAACTAAAATGACATGTAGGACATACTGAAACAAAACATGCATCACTACTCCACTCATCATCATGCGGGCTTCTTGCCCGCTGCTCCATATCCACTGGTACATCCTGAAATAAATGCCCCGAGACGGGGTGAGATATACGGATATATCTCAGTAACCAAGAGGTTCTGGAGAAAACTCCGCCCAATGGTTCGCTTCGATGTATATCAATAATATAAAAACAACACCACTGTTATAAAATGAGATAAAGCAAGCGATTTAGAGAAAGGGAGAATATATCAGAACAACTACGACATGCGGGATGGTAGCTACCAATACCACGCCATGTCCTCGGCTATACGCCTATGGGTACTACCCCTGGCGTGTTCAGAGAACAACCCACCAAGGTACCCCTTCCAACCATATACACCCGAGACAACCTAGTGTGCTCCTATCCGGATAACACACCACGACCCTGGGTCAACTGGAACTCCCTCTCGGAGACCTATCCAGTGGCAGTCCGGAAACACTTGGCCGAAGGCTAAAAATATCTACTGGCCAGAGATATGGTACATAAGTACCCACTGTGATAATGCATATGCATGCTCATGCTGTTCTACACTACTCATACACACTTCCTACCGTTGCCATAAACTAGCAAGGTGGAACACAAAAGGGGAACAAGCCCCAATACCAAGAGGTTACCTTTCTTTTTAACCGTCCACCGAGCTCCGCAGAACTCCACTTACAACTTGATATACAGGGAATGCCTACATAGAAGACATATCCAATCACTTAGAAATTCAAACAACACATGAAATTTCACAATTATGCATGTGTTAACCACTTCACTTACCTCAATCCACTTGGTCCAAAACCAAGGGCAGTCCACTGTTTCACTGTTCCGGGTTTAAATCCACGTACGGCAACCTATACAACCATGTATAGCCGTCAGTTTACGTCAAATTACGACAAAACGTAAAAACACCGAAATCCCCCTTTTTCCCACAAAGTGGTTCAGCCATATTAGTGTTATTTAGGGATTTATTTTTCTAGATTTTCTTTCTCATTTTATTACACTTCCATAGGTTGCCAAAAGGCTAATTCAATCGTCGTTTCTCCGTTTTACGTCTTTTACGCATCGTTTGCTAAATCTTTCACTCTAGGCTCTTTTATGCCAAATGACACCACTCATTATTTTTCATTGATTCTTCCACTTTATAATCACAACACAACCCATCTAATTACCATTTAAAGCATGAAACATCATCCATGCAATTTACACTATCATTTTACCTCTTTTTGCCTAAAGGCCGATTTGCTCACTAATTCACATCCAAGGAATTTCCATCAATTTAACCACTCCACACCTCATATCATCCTATTATACAATCATACAATCACACTACAATTCACTATACCACACATTAACACAGAACTCAAAAATCCATTTCATGCACTAAATTTTTTCTAAGTTAAAATTCACTTTTTTCGGTTAAAATTTTCATTGCATTTTTAGCGTTAATACATCATTCTAAGACATTATCATCTAATAGACATTTTCCATTTGAGCTCTCTAACAACACAAATCAAACAAGCCGTCTTTAGGGTGCATAAACAATTTCAAAAATAAATCTTCAAATCAATCCATGAGAGGTGTTGAAACTTACCCACAATTACGTCACAAGACTCCTCCTAGAACTCCACAAGCAATGGCTCAAGAAATCAACCCCAAAATCACAAGATTCCCAAAAATTTCGTGGCTGTATATTCCTTTTTTCTCACAATAGAGAGGGTTTTGAGGTAATCGGTGGGTTGTGTTCGGATGATGATTTCCATCGAATTTCAAGACAAGAATCGTCCGATTCGGTTAAGAATTGATGAAGTTATGAAGAAAAGAAAAATTTGCATAGATGAGGGAGAGGGAAGGCTGTCACGGCTGTGGGAGGGAGAGAAAGTGAGGTTGGAGATAGTGAATAGTGATTTCAAGTGTTTTATTTGACTTTAAGTCTGTACCGGATCCCACGTGATTTAAAACTCACCCGAATTTCCCTCCGATCATCACTAAAATTCACAATTTAAAAACCTAATGAGAAATTATAATTTTTCATCTTAACAAAATCCTTTAGTTTTACTCCCTCAGATAAATTTGGAGCTTTCCGGTAGTCCGGAAAAACACTGCTTTAAGCTACAGCGCGCTCCGTTGAGAAACTTCCACAAATTGACTTAAATCCCTCAAATATTATCAGAAATCATATTTCCTATTTCTATGGACCATTTAAAATCAATATTTGAAACCTAGAGCTCAAAATTCCACTGGCACGTTTTACGGTGTAACCTGACTGCGGTATTTTTACCCGCGAAAAACACTATTCTCTGATTTTTCTGAAACTTGCCTGTCCACTCAATTTTTCGTTCTGAATCCATTTCCAGGCTTATTTTTATCATCTGAGACCTTCTGCTCAATTTTTATCTTCCTAGGGTTGCGTGTTGGCTAATTACCGTTTTGCCCTTTCTTTGTATTTTGGCCTAATCTTTGGGATTTTCACTAATCCATCACTTAATTACTCACTTAATACTTTAATTACTTAATTTAGAATTGTGAGGTGTTATAGGAATCCCCAACGGAATTATCCAGCGGATGTCCAAACCAACACACGTCTACCGGCCAGAGACCACACAATTTCGCTCATAACAAGCAATAAAGCATGAAAGCACATGAACACACAATGCTATAAACATAAAATCCAACCACAACCTTCCACTAGGTGTGGTGGAGCACACAAGGGATCAAACCCCAGTTCCAAGGGCTTACCTCAACACCGAAAGTCTCGTTCCACACGTACACTGCGAGTCAATCTTCCACAATCACGTCCGTGTGAGGCACCCTACAATGGTCAACACCATGATCAACATCTTTCCACATTACTCAAAACCTCCAATTCATGACACTTCACTTTTTTTTCTAAGTTAAAATTCCCATTTTTTCACCTAAATTTTTCATGGCATTTCTAGCTAACACACATCATTCTAAGACATTTTCATCTAATACCATTTTTCCATTTGAGCTCCCTATCATCACACATCTAAGATTAAAGACTTAGAGTTCATATTTTTAGATCTACAAAATCAACCGTAAAAATACTACCAATATACTCACAATCGATGATTGACACTCCTCCAAGGTTCACCCAAGCAAAGAGAGGTCCAATGCCTCCAAGAACACCAAAACCCCCAATATTTTTGAATCTGACCTTGCCCAATAGCGCCCTAAAGAGGTGATTTCAAGGCTTGGGAGTATCACCAATGGCTTTAGAATGTGCTTTACAATAAATTTCAACACAAAAATCAAAGGATTTGGTTGAGGATTGCACAAATGGTGGAAGAAGAAGGAATGGGTTTTTCATGAAATGAGGGGGGAGGGGTTCACGGGTAGAAGAAGAAGAAGAAGAAGAAGAATGATATGTTAGCATATGGGTGTCCTAGAGACAATCTTTTGATTAAATAAAGGACACTAGATGTAGAACTTTGTTTGTCGCAAATAAATGAAAGCACTATTTATTCAGTTTCATATTGTGTCTCGATATTACTGTTAATATTATATGAACGAACTGGATAAACCCCTTGGAATAGAACAGGTATCTCTTGAGTATCTGTGATGAGATCACAATCATGAGGATTCAACGATATTGCATGTCTATTCCTAATTATATGTTCTTAGTCTAGAGACACTGAGTTTGAGGATCAGTGATCTCGAGTAAGACTAGTACGACTTATCTACTTGTATATGGATACAAGGTAAAGACCTCATGAGCTGCAGATATAAAGATATCTTAGCTAAAGTCGTGGGTGGACCTATAAGAGTATAGCTCGCACTGAACAGACCTAAAAAGAGACTCTATGAGGAAATCTCACAGATAGTGTCATTAGAGTAATCTCTTTATGTTTAGGTATGTCTTTCCTTAGACCAGAAGTTATTACCTAGACTGTGTTCTTGAAGGCATGTTTTGATTGCTTGCCTCATCTTCCTGAAACATGGAGACTCATAGGTATACTGTTGGGCGTGTCCTTAAAGGGCACAGGGCTAGGGTAATAAGCTGAAGGAATTCGTCAAATCTCTGTGAGAGATTAAGTTATCTGTAAACCGGAGAAATCAGGATGACATTTACAGGGACTCGGAAATCTATGCATAGTAAAAGAGGTCATGAGATGATCTGCCTTTAGAGTCAGTAAATTGAAGATTCCCTATTTCGAATAAAGCTTACCCTAAACCGCAGGGGTTGATACATTTCCTTACCCTAGGTTAATGGGAAGATAACCGAGACGAAGGGAAATACATACGGTAACCAAATATGTGCAATAGGATGATCAAGTCATTAATCTGACTAGTTCTGGGGCAACAAAGCATTGCTAGTGCTCTGTGTTGTCATTAATTGGGTTGTGGGCTTGTTGGGCCCAAGCCCAGTTATGTCAGAAGCTAAGTTGGACCTAATGGGTCACACACTAACACCTTGTAGTCATGATAGACTAGCTTTAAAGGTATTGGGCCTAATAATGGTTGTTAGCCTAAGAAGCTGTTTGGAAGCCCACCTAAATAGGTGGGTGGTGCATGGAGCTTAGTAATGGGCTTGGATAGTCCAAGCCATTACTAATTAATTTAATTAGTTAAATTAATAATCAAATATTTGAATTTTGAATTTTGAATTTTGAATTTGAAATTTGAATTTTGAGATTCGAATTTTGAATTCGAAATTTGAATTTTGAAATTTGAATTTTGAAATTTGAATTTGGAATTTAAATTTTGAAATTCGAATTTTGAATTTGAAATTTGAAATTTTGAATTTTGAATTTTGAATTTGAATGTTTGAACATTTGAATTCAAGTGTTTGAACTCGAATTTGAGTTGGCTTTGAAAAGATGTTTCATAACAAAAGGATAAGATAGGATCTTATTGGAACATATTCCTTGGATCAAGAAGCATCTTTGGAGCACATTCTTGGGCTGTTTGGGGCGCATAATTGAGTGATAAGAATGTCATCTTATCACTTAAAACAAAGCTCCATTCAGATTTGGTGGTTGAGGGAATCAGTGGGTGAGTTGATTCAAATTTTGAATGCAACTACTCAATATATTTGGACCGCTTTTAGGGCTGAGTTATGCGCATAAAAAGTATACTATATGATATTTTATGAATTTAAGTTTAAATTATTTTGAACTTAGTGTCATGAGGATAAGATTGGAGGTTGTTGGCAAAATTGGTTTTGCAACAGCTCAACCTTATCCTCCCCTGATTCATGCGCAACTTTCAAAGGAGTTTGAAAGTTGGTTTTCATTTTTGAATGAATTAATTCTCTCTTCCTCTCCAAGGTGTGCGCATATATCACACTTGTTCTTCTCCTTAGGGTTTTGAGAAAAACCTAGCCTACTCTCCTTCATCTCATGCACCATTCTGTAGGGTAGTTCCTACACCTTTCCAAACAGAATACCTAGCCTCCACCTTCACCACTTGTGCGCATAGCAAGCCTCACTGTGGTGTTCATCTGGTGGCTTTCAAGAAGGGGTTCTTGCGTCATTGACGAACGGTGGTGTGGATCACCATTAGAGGGTTTGAACCCTTCAAGCCTAACATCTGATCTCCCTGACTGGTCAGGCCAAAAACAAGGTAACATCATGTTGTCTTAAAGCATGAACCTATGTGTGCACGTATGTTTCTGCAGTAAAAATTTTGTTTTTACAGCTTACATGCATCGGCCTTCAAAGGCCAGTTTACTTTCAAGTGGTATCAGAGCCCGGTTGCTTTGCCATCGGCGGGTGATGGTACCTTATTTGTGAAAGGAGTTTTTCACGGTCAAAATCTTTAAAGGGTTAAAGTTTAAATTCTGCATATGGATTTTGAATCACAAGTCCTTTAAAGTGTTAAAGTTTTGTTTTTATGAACATGTAAATTTAATTCTATGTTCATAAAACATTATGCATCGTGGTTTAGTTTCTTTTTCTTTATGAAAGTTTTAAAATGAACACCCTTTTTGAAAGGGTAGATTCAACCATGGAGGGTACTAAGAGTACCTTGAATGATTTCTTATTTTTCTCGATGAATTGTGTCATGTTTATATGCATGAAATTTTGTGACAAAATCTATCATATAGTCACCTATATGATTCGGCCATGAAGGAGTTTGTGGCTACATGCATGGTTTAATTTTGTTTTCTTTAAGAAAGAATTAACAAAATTTGAATTAATTTTTTTTTTAAATTCGGCCAATGAGAAATTTAAGATTATGAATCTTGATGTTATTTTGATGTTTAAATGTTAAATGTCAAAATATATGTGAAAATATTATGTGATAATATAATGTTTGTGTTTGAAAGTTTTGAACTTTTCAGGTACAAACAGGAAGGGGATGGTCATGGTGCCCGGATTTGAATTTTTTTGAATTTTAAATTATTGTGTAATCGTGCCCTTTAATTTACAAGTGTATTTGTAATTTAAATTTTGTAATTTTGTCCCTCCAAAGATGTTGTGGAGTTTCATTAATTATGTGTAATTAGAGAAATAGGCTAGTGGCGTATAGACGACAAGAGGTCGTTGCTTAAAGAAGCAAAAAGGACAAAAGCGCGAGCACCGTGACTATCTCAATATAAACTGTTTATATGCATGTATGATTAGAACGTCTAGTATGCATGAATTGGGCAAACTGCGTTTTGTATGATTATTATGTTTGTCCAATAGCGACTAGTGTATACCGACAGATGTTTGACATAGGTAACAACTAGCATGATAACTTACAATATGCGTTTGATGGGACCTAATTAAACCCTAAAATAAAAGGAACCCTTAAAAGGAATAAATAATTAAGTGTATGATTACCTCCCACCACCAATGCTACTCAAAGCTCTTCTACATAGTGGTGCTCCACAACTCAGTTGGGACCCACTGTTTCGTTGAGCTAGAGTAGTGTTTGAAGTGTAAGACACTTAGGGTGCTGGTTTAATGCTTAACTAAGACATAAGTTGCAGGCACAATCGGGCTTATGTGCTTAGGGTAATGGTGCTAGGTTGGTTGCATGAGATGCACCACTAAGTGACAAAGAGTTGTCAACCTAATGTTAAAAGAGGGTATAAGATACTGTTGATAATGATCAACCCATTATTTAAATTAATCTTGCGGTCTCAGACGGAGATTAAAATAAATAATCGCACTCTTAATCCCACTAAGGTAAAATCTAAAGTAGATTAACCTTAAGACAAGTAGGAAGGGTCATTGACTTAGATAAAATAGTGGGAGGGGCAAATTATTTAAAATCTTTAATAATTTGCTTTTAACTACATAACCGTATATTAACTAAAACTATCTTTACATCTCTTTTAGCTTATAGTATGACTAATCCACTGTCACTGCGTTCAATACTCGATACGAATAAACTGACCGGTTCAAATTTTATAGACTGGTATCAGAACCTAAGAATTGTTCTATTTTGTGAAGTTTTTCGACGGAAAACGAATTCCATCGAAAATGGATTAATAAAATAAATGGAAAAGAAATTGATTTTGTGAATTTTTCGACGAAAAATGGATTCCGTCGAATAGTTTTGACGGAAAATGGATTCCGTCAAAGATTTTTGACGGAAAATGAATTCTGTCGAAAATGGATTAATAAAATAAATGAAAAAGAAATTGATTTTGTGAAGTTTTATGACGGAAAATGAATTCCGTCGAAAACGGATGAATAAGATAATTGGAAAAGAAATTCATTTTGTGAAGTTTTTTGACGGAAAATGGATTCCGTCGAAAATGGAAGAATAAAATAAATGCAAAAGAAATTGATTTGTTGAAGTTTTTCGACGGAAAATGGATTCCGTCGAAGATTTTGGACGGAAAATGAATTCCGACGAAAATGGATGAATAAAATAAATGCAAAAGAAACTGATTTTGTGTAGTTTTTGACGAAATATGTATTCCGTCGAAAACGGATGAATAAAATAAATGCAAAAGAAATTGATTTTGTGAATTTTTTCGAAGGAAAACAAATTCCGTCGAAAACGGATGAATAAAATAAATGCAAAAGAAATTAATTTTGTGAAGTTTTTTGATGGAAAATGGATTCCGTAGAAGATTTTTGACCGAAAATGGATTCCGTCGAAGATTTTTGACGGAAAATGAATTCCATCAAAAACGGATGAATAAAATAAATGCAAAAGATATCGATTTTGTAAAGTTTTTCGACGGAAAATGGATTCTGATAAGGTACCAACCAGAAACAAGCAAACCAACACAGTAAACAAGCCGTTTTGGCCCGGAAAGAACACTTTCCGGAGTTTTCTCTTTATATTAATGGAAACAAATACTACAGCACTATGACAACAGCAACTGGAATACAATTAACTACACGATGAATTTCAGAAAGAAAGCTTCAGAAAAAAAGTTATAATGAAAGCAAATGTGAGACCTTCGAGAGGTCCCACCCTCTCCCAATAGCCATCTCCAGTCTATTTTCCAGATGCCCCTTCCTTGCCTCCTTCCCACCTTTTAACCACTTTTCCCGTAACTAACTCGCTCCTCCACTATTTCTTTCTTGCAATCTGTTAGGGGGCATTCTGGTCATTGTTTACTATCTGGATCTATTGCCCTTGGGCTTGCAGAATCAGCCCAACTCCTTCTCTCTTTATCTCGTCTATACACCTTAACAGGCCGATTCGTATCAATACTCCCTCCCATTTTAAGCACCTTGTCCTCAAGGTGGAAGTGTGGAAATTGACGATTGATGAGTTGAAACTCCTCCCAAGAATTTTCTAAATCCGGTAGTAGCTGCCATTTGATTAAAAATTGTAACGTACCAGCGTTCGAGTGTCTACATTGTAGCAGAGACTCAGGCTATAATTGCAGTTCCCAGTCATCATTGAGAGCCAACGATAACGGTTGTGCCTGAGGGATAGGGAAAATGGCTTTCTTTAGGAGGGAAACATGAAAAACTGGATGCACTTTAGAGCCTTCCGGTAACTGAATTTTATATGCAGCTGCACCAATACGTTCCATAATTGGGTACGGACCATAATAACGGGGGCTTAGCTTCTCATTCACACGCCTAGCAATGGACTTAAGGCGATAAGGTTGTAAGTGCAGATACACCATATCTATAACACCTCATATATTTAAAAATGTGTACTTTGAATTATCATGTGAAAATAAAGTTGATGGATTAGTGAAAATCCGAGAATTGTGGCCAAAATGGGCAAAAAGGGCAAAATGGTAATTGACCAGCCGTGTATTCTGAGGCATGAAAATTGAGTTAGAGATTTCATATGACAAAAATAATGCTGGAAATGGAATCAGGGCGGAAAATTGAGTGAATAGGCAAATTTGGGAAAAATTGATGAATAGTGATTTTTAAGTGTTAAATACTGTGGTGTGAGTGTACTGATAGGTGTGAAATTTTTATCAATATTTTGGGGAAATAAAAATATGTCATGGACTGGAAAAATATGTAGATTAAGAATTTATGATCAGAATTTTTATCGGGATTAAAGTTAGATCGCGTGTGGGACCCGCGTGACCGAAGTCACTTAGCTTCCCACTCTTTTCCCCACGCCTTCTTCCTCTTTTCTTTCTTTTTCTCCCGTGCTTTTCTCCTCCATTTGAAGAACAAAGAACCCATTCTCTCTTCCCTTGCCATTTCTTCATTTCTTCACCAAATCTCTTGATTTTGGTGTTGAAATCTATTGTAAACAACCTTCTAAAGCCATTGGTGATACTCCCAAGCCTTGAAACCGCCTCCTTGCTGCGTTTTTGGACAGGGACAGATCCGAACCTTGGAGGTTTTGGGTGTTTTTGGGAGCTTTTGATCTTCCTTTGGATTGGTGGAACCTTGGTGGTGTTCATACACTATATTGTAAGTATATTTGTGGTATCTTTGTGGTTGATTTTGTCCGAGAGACTTGTGTAATAGCCGATATGAAATTAGGAAAGTAATGATAGTGATGGATTTAGTCCTTGTGGCATGATAAGTAGGCTTTGAAAACCCCTATATGATGGGACAGGTATGAGAGAGAGATGATATGTGACCTTGGAATGATACATACTGGTGGAATGAAATGATGATGAAGGAGATGTGTATGGAATGAAACACATGTGGAATTGATAGAATGAGTATGGAATGGTAATTGAAGAAAGTTGTTAGTGGAAATCTTGGGCATGTTGCCTTTAATGTGAGAAATCAGTGATGAACTATGTGTCAAGTTTTGAGATGATTAGTTGAAATTGTAAGTATGATCTAGTACATGAAATTCACGAGTGGATTCGTGGTTGAAAGCTTTGAAATGGCCGATGTAAGGTATAAATTGTAATGTGTGGTCCATTGGGTACCATTTAAATGTTTTGGAGAAAGAGATTCGCCATTGTGTCTTGGTGGAAGTGGTGAACTTGTAAGGTTAGATTGACAGTTGAGCACATAGATGGTGCTTGTTAAAGATAAAGTGCTGAGGTGAAATTGTGCGTTGTAGGTTGAGAACATGAGAAAGAAAAATGGGTATATACGAGTTGTGGCTAAATGCCAAAAATGGGGATTATTCCCTCAGAAAATAAAAGTATAGTGAGCGTGAACTAGATGATTACTTGGTGAATTGCACTGAGGGGCTGTGAGATTCCATAATAGTGTTTAATGTGGAATAAGAAATGTGGAAAAATTGATGACGAGAGTTAATACTCCGTAGAAATAAAATTCAAAGAAGGATAATCGTGGTTGTATTGTGTTAGAAATTAATAGTTGCCTGTGTGGCACAGATTGAACAGAATGTGGTATGATCCTATGGGCATTGTTGTTGATAGGTTAACTAGGTAGGAGAACCGCCAAGAGAAATATGGGCTATATATGTTGGGTAGCCTGACTTGTGATAAGCAATTGGCTTGGTAAAGCAAAGAAAGTGCACAACTGCGTGGTGCGCTCCTGTTGTTCACATGTGGTGTCACCGGTTGAGATTGAAATTGGGAAGGACTTGAAGTTCCCCATCGGGCCTTTGAAATGCAAGGCCATTGTGAAATGTGGCTGAAAAGCCAAAGGATGGAAATGTAAATATTTATTTTGATGTCCGCACACTTGATGAAGCTTCTTGGGGACGGGAGACTGAGGTTCTCCGGCTGTATCCTGAGTTAGCATATGTGCATAGTTGATTTTGCGGACAAAATTCCAAAAAGGTGGGGTGAATATAACACCTCATATATTTAAAAATGTGTACTTTGAATTATCATGTGAAAATAAAGTTGATGGATTAGTGGAAATCCGAGAATTGTGGCCAAAATGGGCAAAAAGGGCAAAATGGTAATTGACCAGCCGTGTATTCTGAGGCATGAAAATTGAGTTAGAGATTTCATATGACAAAAATAATGCTGGAAATGGAATCAGGGCGGAAAATTGAGTGAATAGGCAAATTTGGGAAAAATTGATGAATAGTGATTTTTAAGTGTTAAATACTGTGGTGTGAGTGTACCGATAAGTGTTAAATTTTTATCAATATTTTGGGGAAATAAAAATATGTCATGGACTGGAAAAATATGTAGATTAAGAATTTATGATCAGAATTTTTATCGGGATTAAAGTTAGATCGCGTGTGGGACCCGCGTGACCGAAGTCACTTAGCTTCCCACTCTTTTCCCCACGCCTTCTTCCTCTTTTCTTTCTTTTTCTCCCGTGCTTTTCTCCTCCATTTGAAGAACAAAGAACCCATTCTCTCTTCCCTTGCCATTTCTTCATTTCTTCACCAAATCTCTTGATTTTGGTGTTGAAATCTATTGTAAACAACCTTCTAAAGCCATTGGTGATACTCCCAAGCCTTGAAACCGCCTCCTTGCTGCGTTTTTGGACAGGGACAGATCCGAACCTTGGAGGTTTTGGGTGTTTTTGGGAGCTTTTGATCTTCCTTTGGATTGGTGGAACCTTGGTGGTGTTCATACACTATATTGTAAGTATATTTGTGGTATCTTTGTGGTTGATTTTGTAGATCTAGAAATTATGCTCTAAGTCTTTAATCTTAGATGTGTGATGATAGAGAGCCCAAATGGAAAAATGCTATTAGATGAAAATGCCTTAGAATGATGCTTGTAAGCTAGAAATGCTATGATATATTTTGGTGAAAAAGTTAGGTTTTTAACTTAGGCAATTTTATGTTGAGTTTCAAGACTTTGTGAAATTGGTATGTGGTGTAATTGAATAATTGAATGATTTTCCATTGGTATAGATTGATAATATGATTATATGATTAGTATGTGTGTTAAAATGGAATTGAAAACCTTGTAGAACCATCCTTTGAAGAATTCGAACCATAGAGGGGTTTGGAAGAAAAATGATGTAAAAGTTGTGTGGTTGAGATTGTATGATACAAAGTGGTGTTTAATTGGATGGTAGGTTAGTATGTTGTTGTGGAATTGGAAAAAAATGTAAAGTGTATGATTACTTTGAGAGTAAATGATTGATTTGGAAATGGTTTGATAATCATGTTGTGGATTATTTAGGTTGCCTCTCTTGGACGCTTTGGAAGCGGATTAAGCTTGGAGCTTACGTATGGAGCATTGGCTCGGTGTTGAGGTAACCTTTGGAACTGGGGTTTAGTCCCTTGTGTGCTCCACCACACCTAGTGGAAGGTTGTGGTTGGATTTTGTGTCATTGGACATTGTGTGATTATGTGTCTCATGCTTTATTGCATGATTTGTGTGAAATTGTTTGGTCACTGGCCAGTTGACGTGTGTTGGGTTTGGACATCCGCTGGTTTCATTCCGTGTGGGAATGCCAGTTGGGTATGCCGTGGGGTCGACTCTGGGAGCGACACCAGGATGAGCCAAACGTGGGACATCCGCCGGATAGGGCTCATGAGGAGTTCCGGTTGGGTTTTGCCATGGAGTCTTCTCAACCATGGGAGAGGCGCCAGGATTGTCTCGGGAGTTATATGATGGAGTCCTTGAACGTAAATCCTATTGTGGATGTTCTCGGTTTGTCTCCAGTTGTTGGTGATATTGTATGTCATGCATTTTACATTAATGTCATTGTTGCACATTGAGTGAGCCATGGGGTGGAGAAGCCTCCAGGGCCCTTGGTTTACTGAGATATATTTGTATATCTCACCCCGTGTTTGGGGACATCATTTCAGGTTAGGTTGAGCCTGGAAGAGTGGAGCATGAGGTGCATATTAGAGGCACCATGTGATGAGTATTGGATTGGGACACACCTTGCATATGTTTAATGCTTTAGACTTAGATCATGAACTTGTGCATGTTAAAAATGCCATGCCTTTGTATGTTCATGACTACATGTCAAGTCCTTTAAAATTGATGTATTTGTATGCCTTTAGTATTTATTGTTATTTTGGTGAGCATAGGACTTGTCCATGGCCACACCCTATGTAATTGAGGCATTGAACATTTATGATGTAACATGAGCCATATGATGTTGTAAATGGCTCGTTATTGTTGTAAATTGGCCATAAACTCAAGGATTATGTAATGAATGTATTCTTGTAGGAAATTGCATGATGGAAGGGCCTAAGGCCTACATTAGAGTATGTTTAAGTGTTGTGTGGAGTACTAAGGTGTTAGGGATGGATTACACAACTCTTTTTGGGTTGAAAATGCTGTATTCTGTCACTTTTACTGCATAGTAATCGATTACCCAAGCATGGTAATCGATTACCATGCAACAGGGGACGAAATAATGCTACTGTCTTCACTGGTAATGGATTACTGAGGCTTGGTAATCGATTACCATGTGAGGTAATCGATTACCCAAGATTGGTAATCGATTACCAGAACAGAGGATGCAAAATTTTAGCTACTGTCTCATTTTTGACAGGTGCTAATCGATTACCACCCACTGGTAATCGATTACCACAGTGTAATTTTCGAAAATTCAGGTTTTTCTAGACTAAAAGAAAGGGGCTTAACTTGGTGGGTAGAACTCCAAATGGTACGTGGTTTGAAACCACGCGTAGCTAATGTAAAGGGCTAGAACATGGTAAGATATGAAAGTAATTTGATGAGTTTAAATGAGTTGAATAAAAAGAAAGATTAGTGATGTTAGTAACTGAATGATTCCGCGAATTGCATTTACAATTATAGTGTTGTTTTAATTGATTACGGAAAAGGTTATTGTTATGAAAAGGAATATGATAAAAGAAAAAAAAAAGTTGCCCGTAATTTAATTAACCCAATTACTGTGATTGTAACTGCGCTTAATATCATAATCAATGTTAACAATACCGGTACGTAACGGGCTGTTACAATATCCCCCACATCAAAACTCACCTCCCTTCTTCGTTGATTAGCATGCACCCTCATCCGGTCCTGGGCTAGCAATAGGTGCTGCTGGAGGTCATGTAAAATTCGATCACGTTCCTCCAATGCCAAAGAGACAGCATCAACCGAGGGGGTGAAGCGACCACAACGGAACAGGGTTGGAGGATCTCTTCCATATAAGGCCTTAAAGGGAGTCATTCCCATGGAATCCTTGTAAGTGGTGTTATACCAAAATTCAGCCCAATGGACCCAATTAGTCCACTGCCTCGGTTTGGAACTGCAGAAACAACAGAGATAAGCCTCTAAGAAGCGGTTGACTACCTCCGTTTGTCCATTGGACTGTGGGTGATAAGCAGTACTGTAGTTGAGCTTGGTTCCCACACTCTTAAATAACTCGGCCCAAAACTAACTCAAGAAAACCCTATCCCTATCCGAAACAATGGTTAAAGGGAACCCATGCAACTTTACTACTTCCTTGATGAACAACTCTATAACACCTCGGAAAATTAAATGTGAATTTATGTGATAAAATATGGGTTTAAAAGGGAAGGATTAGTGAAAATCCGAGAATTAGGGCCAAAATGGGCAAAAAGGGCAAAATGGTAATTTGCCAAAAACGTGAACCGAGGCATGAGAAATGGAGTTAGAGATTTAATATGACAAAAATAATGCTGGAAATGGAATCAGGACGGAAAATTGAGTGAATAGGCAAATTTGGGAAAAATTGATGAATAGTGACTTTTTAAGTGAAAGATACTGCGGTACGAGTGTACCAATAAGTGTGAAATTTTTATGAGTATTTTGGGGAAAGAAAAATATGACATGGACTGGAAAAATATGTAGATTAAGAATTTGTGATCATAATTTTTATCGGGATTAAAGTTAGATCGCGTGTGGGACCCGTGGGATCAAAACCCACTTAAGTTTCCTCTTTTTTTCCCTCACCCTCACGCCCTCTCTCTCTCCTTTCTCTTCTTCCCCACCGTGAACCCCCTCCCATTTACAAAGATCATGGCCATTTCTCTTCCTTTTCACCATTTTCTCTATTCTTCACCAAATCGTTTGATTTTGGTGTTGAAATCTATTGTAAACAACCTTCTAGATCCATTGGTAACACTTAGAAACCTTGAAACCATCTCCATTGCTGCGTTTTGGACAAACTCAGATCCGACCCCTTTGATGTTCTTGGAGTTTTTGGAGTTTTTGGATCTCCTTTGGATTGATGGAGCCTTGGTGGTGTTCCTACACTAGATGGTGAGTATATTTGTGGTACTTTTGTGGTTGATTTGGTAGATCTAGAAATTATGCTTTGAATCTTTGATTCTAGATGTGTGATGATAGAGAGCCCAAATGGAAAAATGCTATTAGATGAAAATGCCTTATAATGATGCATGAAAGCTAGAAATGCTATGATAAATTTTGGTGAAAAAGTTGGATTTTAACTTAGGAAAATTTGTGAAGATTTCATGAAAATTGGTATGTGGTGTAATTGGATAATTGAATGATGGACCATTGGAATAGAGTGATAATATGATCATATGATTAGTGTGTGTGTTAAAATGGAATTGAAAACCTTGTAGAACCAATCTTTGAGGAGTTCGAACCATAGAGAGGTTTGGAGGAAAAATGATATAAAAATGATGTAATGGAAGTTGAATGATTGAAAATGATGTTTAAATGGATGATGGTATAGTGTGATATAGTGGAATGAGGAGAAAGAATTTGCGATGTATGGTGTAATTGGTAAATTAACCTATAAAAGAAATTGAAGTAAAATGGTATGGAAAAATAGCCTTTGGCCTAGGTGATTTAAATGATGATTAATTGTGTAAATGAATGGTTTACATTGGAATTGTATTGATAATCATGTTGTGGATTATCTAGGTTGCCTCTTTTGGACGCTTTGGAAGCGGGTAAGCTTGGAGCTTACGTTTGGAGCATGGGCTCGGTGTTGAGGTAACCTTTGGAACTGGGGTTTAGCCCTTGTGTGCTCCACCACACCTAGTGGATGGTTGTGGTTGGATTATGTGGTTATGGCATTGTGTGATTGTGTGCTTGTATGCACATTGCTTGGATTCTATGAAAATTGTTTGGTCACTGGCCAGTTGACGTGTGTGGAGTTTGGACATCCGCTGGATCATTTCGTGACGGAGTGCCAGTTGGAATGTGCCATGGGGTCGACTCTGGGAGCGACACCAGGATGATCCAAACGGGGACGTCCGCCGGATAGGGCTCATGAGGAGTTCCGGTTGGGTATTGCCATGGAGTCTTCTCAACCATGGGAGAGGCGCCAGGATTGTCTCGGGAGTTATATGATGGAGTCCTTGAACATGAATCCATGAGTGGATGTTCTTGGGTTGTCTCCAGTTGGTGGGTGATATTGCATTGCTTGCATATTATATGATGTTATTTTTGCACATTGAGTGAGCCATGGGGTGGAGAAACCTCCAGGGCCCTTGGTTTACTGAGATATATTTATATATCTCACCCCGCGTTTTGGGGCATCATTTCAGGTCAGGTTGAGCCTGGAAGAGTGGAGCATGAGGTGCATATTGGAGGCACCATGTGATGAGCATTGGATTGGGACATACTTTGCATATATTGTATGCTTAGACTTAGATCATGAACTTGTGCATGTTGAAAATGCCATGCCTTGTATGATCATGACTACTTGTTAAGTCTTTCAAATGATGTATATGTATAACCTTGGAAATTATTGTATATTTGAGTGAGCATGGGACTTGTCCATTGCCACATTCATTGTAATTGAAGCCTTGGCAAAGATGTTGTAAAATGGTCCATAATTGTTGTAAAATGGCCATTGGATTAAAGACTTGTAAATGATGCTTTAATGAATGGAAATGCATGTTTGAAGGGCCTAGAGCCTAAATTAGAGTATGTTTAAGTGTTGTGTGGAGTACTAAGGTGTTTGGGATGGATTACACAACCCTTCTTGGGCTTAAAATGCTGTAATCTGTCACTTTTGCTGCATAGTAATCGATTACCCAATCATGGTAATCGATTACCATGCAACAGGGGACGAAAATTGGCTACTGTCTTCACTGGTAATCGATTACTGAGCTTTGGTAATCGATTACCATGTGAGGTAATCGATTACCCAAAGTTGGTAATCGATTACCAGAACAGAGGAGGTCAAAATTTGGCTACTGCCTCATTTTTGACAGGTGGTAATCGATTACCACCCACTGGTAATCGATTACCACAGTGAAAATTCTGAAAATTCATGTTTTTCTGGACTAAAAGAAAGGGGATTAACTTGATGGGTAGAACTCCAAATGGTACGTGGCTTGAAACTATGCGTAGCCTATGTGAAGGGCTAGAACTTGGTAAGATATTAAAGGAATTGGATAAGATTAAATGAGTTGAATAAAAACAAAGATTAGTGGTGTTGTTAAGCTGAATGCTTCCGCGTATTGCATTTACATTTATGGTGTTGTTTTAATTGATTACGGAAAAGGTTATGGTTATGAAAAGGAATATGATAAAAGGAAAAAGTTTGCCCGTAATTTAATTAACCCAATGACTGTGATTGTAACTGCGCTTAATATCATAATCAATGTTAACAATACCGGTACGTAACGGGCTGTTACATTTTATGGTATCAGAGCGGTTTCTTTAGGGAACTCTGAATGATTGTGTAATTGAGGTGAGTGCTGTATAGTTGTACGTAGACACTTATTGACTGCTACACATGTGATTCCTTAGTTTGGGCCTGATCAACCCATTTCTTCGTGTTCAATGTGTGGTCAGTATAAGATGCCTTCGTGACAACCCTGGAGCACTAATGCCAGTCCTTAGGCTGAGGTGGTGGGTGCAGTGTTGACTGCTCCACGGATTAAAACGTTAGTAAGTGAATTTGATGTAATTGAGGACTTAGTGAGAATGAATGGATATAAGATGTATAACCATTTTGGGTAGAATGCTACCATAGTTGAATATGTGGTCTTATGGTGAGTAATTATGATTGAGTTGAGTTGATATTGGTATGATGATGTTGGTAGTCTTTCCTAAATGTATGGGAGTTAGAACAATTGAGTATGTGTGGGAATTAGTGGTATATCTTTGACATGGTGGGGAATTGGAACCCCGATGAAATTGTGAAAATTTGAATATGAGTGTCATATGTAATATTGGATACCTTAGGGTAAAGTTATAAGGTTATAAGACCCTTGATGAGGGCATACACTTGGAAGACTTAATATGCTTTGATGTAGAGATCAAATTGAAATTTCAAATTGGGATTGAGGATTGGGAGTAACTTAAAAGAACTATGGAAATGATGTGTTGGATAATTCAATGTTAAAAATGGGACTTTAGTCCATGATGATTTAGTGATTGGCTGAATGTAAGTGAGGATATCATATGAATAGAAAGTAAAATATAAGAAGTTGAGGAAGTTGCCATGTAAGGCATTGGATGAATTTGATTGAAAATATGAGGATCCATAAGTTAAGGATGGTTGGACTTAACAAATATGAGGTGGTAAAAACATAACTGAGTGTGGTGTAGTAATGGTACTAGTATGCTTCCATAATGTTGAGTAGCATTAAAAGGTTAATGATGTGGCCTAACTTTAGGTGGATAATAATTCTGTGATGGCTAAGCGCCAGTATATATATATATGTGTATATGTGTATGTTTTGTGAAGGCCGGGGTGCCTAAATGTGTATCTATGTTGTAATGAGTTAGTAAACTCTTTGGTAAAAGAAAAATTATGCAATGGAAATTCCCTATGATGGGAAATGTTGGAAGAGATTGTCTCTTTGGAGTGTCATTGGATGCTCAATGTGGTATGGGATTCATGATGGAGTCCCGGTGTGCAAGTTATACCATGGCACACATGTTGGTAATAATGTGACAATTAATATTGTCCTGGGTTTTCCCTTGTGGATTGAATCCTAAGAGGTGTTGCTCTTGGGAGACCCAGGCGAGCGCTGCTCGGAGTTGGAATTTATCTGGTGGTCCTGATGCGCAGAATGCATGGACTGTTAAATGATGGCACTCTTGGTGTCATAGTGAAATATGGAGAGAAAAGTGATGTCAGTTTAAGGAAGTGGATCTTCCACAGTGTTGAGCATGGTTGCTATGAGAAAGATGATGGAATCATGTGAGGATGATTATTCTATGGACTAAGACTAATGACTAGTCAAGTTAAATGAGTATATTGTTGAGAAAAGAACCATATGTGGAAGGTTATAGTGAATGGTGCAATAGTAAGATAGAACTAGTATACCATTATGTATCTATATAAGAATCTGTTTGCCGTTATATACGGAGTTGATGTGAATGTGTTTATCTTTGTGTGTGGCTTATATGCCCGGAGTGTATGTCTATTCTCCGTATGGATTATGTTCCCGGGGATTATTATTATGTTGTATAAGTAATGTAGTGTGAGGTAGAACCTTGAGTTAGTGGGACTGTTAGTACAGCCATGGGCATGTTACCTCTTCTTGCGTGAATTATAAGGACAGATTCTCTGATTGGTGGGGCATTGCACCTGGGGCCCTTAGGACAGCAAGAGCTCGAGGGGTTAAACCTAAGGATGTTCTTACCCATTGCATTAGAGGATTGTATCTTGTGAGGAACGCAAGAGGTGAATTTGGATAACTGTAAGTGAACAGTAATATGCCTAACATGATGAAATGTGTGAGATGCCATGAGATGGTAGTTTGAATTATGAATGTGAGCACTCGGAGATGTGCACGTGTATATACCAAGTGTGGTAGTATGAATTTTGGTTTTACGGAAATTGTGAAATGAATTATTGGATTATCACCCTATGTGAAGGGAATGGAAAATTGATTAGTGATGATGGATTGAGTCAAAGTTTTATGGAAAGGTTTGTGATGGCGAGATGTTAAGCTAGGGTGGTGGCCAAAGTGGCCAATGATTGCAATAAGTGATTAGTTGTGATGTAGTCAAGTAAGAAGGTGTGACACTAGATATTAAATTGAATGGTATTTGATGAAATGAAAGGTTGATATCCTTACCCTGGTGGTCGAGTTACTGATGGAGTTGTATTGCTGCAAATTATAGTGAGAGATGTGTCGAAAATACACAATGTTGATGTTGTTCTTGGCTAGGTACCAAGATATATGATGTAGTGTGCTAGTAGTACTTTGAATAGTCCGAGAGACTTGTGTAATAGCCGATGTGAAATTATGAAAGTAATGATAGTGATGAATTTAGTCTTTATGGCATGATAACTAGGCTTTGAGACTCCCTATGTGATGGGACAGATATGAGAAAAAGATGATGTGTGACCTTGGGGTGACACATACTGGTTGAATGAAATGATAATGAAGGAGAAATGTATAGAATGAAACAAATGAGGAATTGATGAATGAGTATGGAACGGTAAATAAAGAATGTTATTGGTGGAAATCTTAGGCATGTTGCCTTGAAATGGGAGAAATCAGTGATGAACTGTATGTCAAGTTTGGAGATGATTAATTGAAATTACAAGTATGATCTAGTGTATAAAATTAATGAGTGAATTCATGGTTGAAAGCTTTGAAATGACCGATGTAAGGTATGAATTGTAATGTGTGGTCCATTGGGTACCAGTAAAATGTCTTAAGGAAGTGAGTTGCCAGTGGTGTTTTAGCGAAAGTTGGCAAACCTGTAGGGTTGGATTCAAAAGTTAAGCACAGAGAGGGTGCTTGTTAAAGATAAGTGTTGAGGTGAAATGATACGTTATAGGTTAAGAACATGAGAAAAGCAAAATATGTATGTACGAATTGTGGCTAAGTGCCAAAATGGGGATTTATCCCTCAGAAAATAAAAGTATAGTGAGCGTGAACTAGATGATTACTCGGTGAAGTGCACTGAGAGGCTGTGAGATTCCATAATAGTGTTTGAGGTGGAATAAGAAATGTGGAGCAATTGACGACGAGAGTTGTTACTCCGTAGAAATAAAATTCAAAGAAGGATAATTGTGGCTGTATTGTGTAAGAAAGAAATAGTTGCCTGTGTGGCACCGATTGGACAGAATGTGGTATGATCCTATAGGTATAGTAGTGGATATGTTAATTAGGTGGGAAAACCTGCCAAGAGAAATTATGGGCTATATGTGTGAGGTAGCCGGACTTGTGAAAAGAAATTGAAAGAAATTGGCTTGGTAAAGCAGAGAAAGTGCACAACTGTGTGGTGCACTCCGGTTGTTCACATGTGGTGTCACCGGTTGAGATTGGAATTGGGTAAGACTTGAGGTCTCCCATTGGGCCTTTGAAAGGCAAGACCATTGTGAAATGTGGCTGAAAAGCCAAAAGATAGAAATGTAAACAATTATTTTGGTGTCCGCGCACTGATGGAGCTTCTTGGGTACGGGGGACTGAGATTCTCTGGCTGTATCCCGAGTTAGCATATGTGCATAGTTGATTTTGCGGACAAAATTCCTAAAAGGTGGGGTGAATATAACACCTCGGAAAATTAAATGTGAATTTATGTGATAAAATATGGGTTTAAAAGGGAAGGATTAGTGAAAATCCGAGAATTAGGGCCAAAATGGGCAAAAAGGGCAAAATGGTAATCTGCCAAAAACGTGAACCGAGGCATGAGAAATGGAGTTAGAGATTTAATATGACAAAAATAATGCTGGAAATGGAATAAGGACGGAAAATTGAGTGAATAGGCAAATTTGGGAAAAATTGATGAATAGTGACTTTTTAAGTGAAAGATACTGCGGTACGAGTGTACCGATAAGTGTGAAATTTTTATGAGTATTTTGGGGAAAGAAAAATATGACAAGGACTGGAAAAATATGTAGATTAAGAATTTGTGATCATAATTTTTATCGAGATTAAAGTTAGGTCGCGTGTGGGACCCGTGGGATCAAAACCCACTTAAGTTTCCTCTCTTTTTCCCTCACCCTCACGCCCTCTCTCTCTCCTTTCTCTTCTTCCCCACCGTGAACCCCCTCCCATTTACAAAGATCATGGCCATTTCTCTTCCTTTTCACCATTTTCTCATTTCTTCACCAAATCGCTTGATTTTGGTGTTGAAATCTATTGTAAACAACCTTCTAGATCCATTGTTAACACTTAGAAACCTTGAAACCATCTCCATTGCTGCATTTTGGACAAACTCAGATCCGACCCCTTTGATGTTCTTGGAGTTTTTGGAGTTTTTTGATCTCCTTTGGATTGATGGAGCCTTGGTGGTGTTCCTACACTAGATGGTGAGTATATTTGTGGTACTTTTGTGGTTGATTTGGTAGATCTAGAAATTATGCTTTGAATCTTTGATTCTAGATGTGTGATGATAGAGAGCCCAAATGGAAAAATGCTATTAGATGAAAATGCCTTAGAATGATGCATGAAAGCTAGAAATGCTATGATAAATTTTGGTGAAAAAGTTGGATTTTAACTTAGGAAAATTTGTGAAGATTTCATGAAAATTGGTATGTGGTGTAATTGAATAATTGAATGATGGACCATTGGTATAGGTTGATAATGTGATTATATGATTAGTGTGTGTGTTAAAATGGAATTGAAAACCTTGTACAATGAACCATTGAGGAATTCGAACCATAGAGAGGTTTGGAGGAAAAATGATATAAAAATTGATGTAATGGAAGTTGTATGATATAAAATGATGTTTAATTGGATGATGGTATAGTGTGATATAGTGGAATGAGGAGAAAGAATGTGTGATGTATGGTGTAATTGGTAAATTAACCTATAAAAGAGGTTGAAGTAAAATGGTATGGAAAAATAGCCTTTGGCCTAGGTGATTTAAATGATGATTAATTGTGTAAATGAATGGTTTACATTGGAATTGTATTGATAATAATGTTGTGGATTATCTAGGTTGCCTCTTTTGGACGCTTTGGAAGCGGGTAAGCTTGGAGCTTACGTTTGGAGCATGGGCTCGGTATTGAGGTAACCTTTGGAACTGGGGTTTAGCCCTTGTGTGCTCCACCACACCTAGTGGATGGTTGTGGTTGGATTATGTGGTTATGGCATTGTGTGATTGTGTGCTTGTATGCATATTGCTTGGATTTTGTGAAAAATTGTTTGGTCACTGGCCAGTTGACGTGTGTTGGGTTTGGACATCCGCTGGATCATTTCGATGGCGAAATACCAGTTGGAATGTGCCATGGGGTCGACTCTGGGAGCGACACCAGGATGATCCAAACGGGGACGTCCGCCGGATAGGGCTCATGAGGAGTTCCGGTTGGGTATTGCCATGGAGTCTTCTCAACCATGGGAGAGGCGCCAGGATTGTCTCGGGAGTTATATGATGGAGTCCTTGAACATGAATCCATGAGTGGATGTTCTTGGGTTGTCTCCAGTTGGTGGGTGATATTGCATTGCTTGCATATTATATGATGTTATATTTGCACATTGAGTGAGCCATGGGGTGGAGAAACCTCCAGGGCCCTTGGTTTACTGAGATATATTTATATATCTCACCCCGTGTTGTGGGGCATCATTTCAGGTTAGGTTGAGCCTGGAAGAGTGGAGCATGAGGTGCATGTTGGAGGCACCATGTGATGAGCATTGGATAGGGACACACATTGCATATGATGTATGCTTTAGTCTTAGATCATGAACTTGTGCATGTTGAAAATGCCATGCTTTGTATGTTCATGACTACATGTTAATCTTTCAATATGATGTATATGTATAACTTTGGAACCTATTGTATATTTGAGTGAGCATGGGACTTGTCCATTGCCACATTCATTGTAATTGAAGCCTTGGCAAAGATGTTGTAAAATGGTCCATAATTGTTGTAAAATGGCCATTGGATTAAAGACTTGTAAATGATGCTTAATTTAATGAAAATGCATGTTTGAAGGGCCTAGAGCCTAAATTAGAGTATGTTTAAGTGTTGTGTGGAGTATCAAGGGGTTAGGGATGGATTACACAACCCTTTTTGGGGCTTAAAATGCTGTAATCTGTCATTTTGCTGCATAGTAATCGATTACCCAAGCATGGTAATCGATTACCATGCAACAGGGGACGAAAATTGGCTACTGTCTTCACTGGTAATCGATTACTGAGGCTTGGTAATCGATTACCATGTGAGGTAATCGATTACCCAAGCTTGGTAATCGATTACCAGAACAGAGGAGGTCAAAATTTGGCTACTGCCTCATTTTTGACAGGTGGTAATCGATTACCACCCACTGGTAATCGATTACCACAGTGCAATTTTTGAAAATTCAGGTTTTTCTTGACTTAAAGAAAGGGGCATAACTTGTTGGGTAGAACTCCAAATGATTCGTGGTTTGAAACCACGCGTAGCTTATGTAAAGGGCTAGAACTTGGTAAGAAATGATAATAAGTTGATGGTTTTAAAATGAGTTGAATAAAAAGAAAAGTTTAGTGTTGTTGTTAAGCTAGATGCTTCCGCGTATTGCATTTACAATTGTAGCGTTGTTTTAATTGATTACGGAAAAGGTTATGGATATGAAAAGGAATAAGAGAAAAAGATAAAAGGAAAAAGTTTGCCCGTAATTTAATTAATCCAACTACTGTGATTGTAACTGCGCTTAATATCATAATCAATGTTAACAATACCGGTACGTAACGGGCTGTTACATTTTATGGTATCAGAGCCGTTTCTTTAGGGAACTCTGATTATTGTGTAATTGAGGTGAGTGTTGTATAGTTGTACGTAGACACTTATTGACTGCTACACATGTGATTCCTTAGTTTGGGCCTGATCAACCCATCTCTTTGTGTTCAATGTGTGGTCAGTGTAAGATGCCTTCGTGACAACCCTAGAGCACCAATGCCAGTCTTTAGGCTACGGTGGTGGTTGCAATGTTGACTACCCCACGGATGGATATGTTAGTAAGTAAATTTGATGTCATTGAGGACTTAGTGAGAATAAATTGTGATACTGTCATTGAGGACGTAGTGAGAATGAATTGATATAAGAATTTTAACCACTTTGGGTAGAATGCTACCATAGTCGAATGTGTGGTCTTATGGTGAGTAAGTATGATTGACTGGGGTGATATGGGTATTATGATGTTGGTAAGTCTTCCCTAAATGTATGGGAGTTAGAACAATGGAGTGTATGTGGGAAATTAGTGGTATATCTTTGACATGGTGGGAATTGAAACCCCAATGAATTTGTAAAAAACTTGAGTATGAATGCTTATGTGTAATATTGGGTACCTTAGGGTAAAATGATAAGGTTATAAGACCCTTAATGAGGGCATACACTTGGATGACTTAAGATGCTTGGATGTAGAAATAGATTGAGATTTTAAAATTTGAATTGAGGAATGGGAGTAACTTAAAAGAACTATGGAAATGATGTGTTAGATAAATTCAATGTTGAAAGTGGGACTTTAGTCCATGATGAGTTAAAGTGGGCTTAATCTAAGTGAGGATATTATATGTGTAAAAAGTAAAATATGAAAAGTTGAGGAAATTGTCATGTGTGGCATTTGATGAATTTGATTGAAAGTATGAGAGTCCATAAGTTAAGGATGGTTGGACTTGATAAAGGTGAGGAGAGAAAACATAACTGAGTGTGGTGTGGTAATGGTACTAATATGCTTACATAATGTGACGGAGCATTGAAATGTTGATGATGTGGCCTAAGTATAAGTGGATAGTAATCCTGTGATGGCTAAACGCCAATATATATAAATGTGTATATCTATATGTTTTGTGAAGGCCGGGGTGCCTAAATTTATATGTGTGTTGTAATGAACTAGAAGAAATTATTTTTGTAAAAGAACAATGATGTAAGTGAAATTCCCTATGATGGGAAATGTGAAGAGATTTGTCTCTTGGGAGTGTCATTGGATGCTCAAGGTGGTAGGGGATTCATGATGGAGTCCCGGTGTGCAAGTTATATCATGGCACACATGTTGTCAATAATGTGACAATAAATATTGTCCTGGGTTTCCCCTTGTGGATTGAATCCTAAGAGGTGTTGCTCTTGGAAGTCCCAGGCGAGCGCTGCTCGAAATCAGAATTTATCTGGTGGTCCCGATGCGCAGAATGCATGGACTGTTAAATGAGGACACTCTTGGTGTCATAGTGAAATATTGAGAAAAAAAGTGAATTCAGTTTAATGAAGTGGATCTTCCACAGTGTTGAGCATGGTTGCTATGAGTCATGATAGACAATGGATTAAGACTGTACCGAATATGGGTACTGTTATGAATTGAAAAATTTTGAGTCAAAATATGATAAAGATGTTGGAATCATGTGAGGATGATTATGCTACGGACTAAGACTAATGTCTAGCCAAGTGAAATGAGTAGAATGTTGAGAAAGGAACCATATTGGAAAAGTACAGTGGATGGTGCAAAAGTAGAATATATCTAGTATACCATTAGGTATCTATATAGTACTCTGTTTGCCGTTATGTACGGATTTGATGTGAATGTGTTTATTTGTATGGCCATCTCCGTATGGATTATGTTCCCGGAGATTATTATTATTATTTGGTATAAGTCAAGTAGTGTGAGGTAGAACCTTGTGTTAGTGGGACTGTTAGTACAGCCGATGGCATGTTACCTCTTCTTGCGTGAATTATAAGGACAGATTCTCTGATTGGTGGGGCATTGCACCTGGGGCCCTTAGGACAGCAAGAGCTCGAGGGGTTAAACCTAAGGATGTTCTTACCCATTGCATTAGAGAATTGTATCTTGTGAGGAACGCAAGAGGTGAAATTGGATAACTGTAAGTGAACAAGTAATATGCCTAACATGATGAAATGTGTGAGATGCCATGAGAAGGCAGTTTGAGTTATGAAATTGAGCACTCGGGGATGTGCATGAGTGTGTATCAAGGTGAGTAGTGTGGAATTATGGTTTACGGAAAGTATGAAATGAGTTATTGGATTATCACCCTATGTGAAGGGAATGGAAAATTGATTAGTGATGATGGATTGAGTCAAAGTTGTATGTAAAGGCTTGTGATGGAGAGATGCTAAGCTAAGTTGGTGGCCAAAGTGGCCAATGATTTTAAGTTGGTGGCCAAAGTGGCCGATGGTTTTAATAAGTGATTTTAATAAGTTGGTGGTCAAGTAAGAAGGTGTGGTACAAGCGGTTAAATAGAATGGTATTTGGTGAAATGAAAGGTTGATATCTTTACCCTGGTGGTAGAGTTACTGATGGAGCAGTATAGATGCAAAATTATGGTGAGAGATGTGTTGAAAATACACAATGTTAATGTTGTTCTTGGCTAGGTATCAAGATATATGATTGAGTGTGCTAATAGTACTTGAATAGTCCGGGAGACTTGTGTAACAACTGATATGAAATTATGAAAGTAATGATAATGATGGATTTAGTCTTTGTGGCATGATAAATAGGCTTGAAAATCCCTATGCGATGGGACAGATATGAGAGAGAGATGATATGTAACCTTGGAGTGATACATACTGGTTGAATGAAATGACTGATGTGAGGTATGAATTGTAATGTGTGGTCCATTGGGGACCAGATAAAGGTCTTGAGAGAGAGATTCGCCATTGTGTTTTGGTGAAGTTGTTAAACTTTTAAGGATAGATTGACAGTTGAGCACAAAGATGTTGCTGGTTAAAAATAAAGTGTTGAGGTGAAATTGTACGTTGTAGGTTGAGAACCTGAGAAAAGAAAAATGTGGATATACGGGTTGTGGCTAGGTGCCAAAAATGGGGATCTGTCCCTCAGAAAATAAAGGTATGGTGAGCGTGAACTGGATGATTACTCGGTGAGTTGCACTGAGAGGTTGCGAGATTCCATAATAGTGTTTAATGTGGAATAAGAAATGTGGAAAAGATTGATGACAAGAGTTGATACTCCATAAGAATAAAATTCAGAGAAGGAAAATTGTGGCTGTATTGTGCCAGTAAGTAATAGTTGCCTGTATGGCACAGATTGAATAGGATGTAGCATGACCCTATGGGTATATTGGTTGATATGTTAATAGGTAGGAAAACCTGCCAAGAGAAATTATGGGCTATATGTGCTAGGTAGCCGGACTTGTGAAATGAAACTGAAAAGAAATTGACTTTGTAAAGCAGAGATAGTGCACAGCTGTGTGGTGCACTCCGGTTGTTCACATGTGGTGTCACCGGTTGAGATTGAGATTGGGAAGGACTTGAGGTCTCCCATTGGGCCTTTGAAAGGCAAGACTATTGTGAAATGTGGCTGGAAAGCCAAAAGATAAAAAATTTAAATAATTATGTTGGTGTCCGCGCACTGGATGGAGCTTCTTGGGTACGGGGGACTGAGATTCTCTGGCTGTATCCCGAGTTAGCATATGCGCATAGTTGATTTTGCGGACAAAATTCCTAAAAGGTGGGGTGAATATAACACCTCGGAAAATTAAATGTGAATTTATGTTATAAAATGTGGGTTTAAAAGGGAAGGATTAGTGAAAATCCGGGAATTAGGGCCAAAATGGGCAAAAAGGGAAAAATGGCAAATTGCCAAGAACGTAAACCGAGGCATGAAAAATGGAGTTAGAGATTTAATATGACAAAAATAATGCTGGAAATGGAATCAGGACGGAAAATTGAGTGAATAGGCAAATTTGGGAAAAATTGATGAATAGTGATTTTTAAGTGTTAAATACTGCGGTACGAGTGTACCGATAAGTGCAAAATTTTTATGAGAATTTTGAGGAAAGAAAAATATGACATGGACTGGAAAAATATGTAGATTAAGAATATGTGATCATAATTTTTATCGGGATTAAAGTTAGATCGCGTGTGGGACCCGTGGGATCAAAACCCACTTAAGTTCCCTCACTTTTCCCCTCACTCTCACGCTCTCTCTCTCCTTCCTCTTCTTCTCCACCGTGAAACCCCCCCCCATTTGCAAGAACATGAGCATTTCTTCTCCTCTCCACCATTTCTTCAATTCCTCACCAAATCACTTGATTTTGGTGTTGAAATCTATTGTAAACAACCTTCCAAAGCCATTGGTAACACTTAGAAGCCATGAAATCATCTCCTTGGGGCGAAAATGGACAAACTCAGATCCGACCCCTTTGGTGTTCTTGGAGTTTTTGGAGTTTTTGGATCTCTTTTGGATTGATGGAGCCTTGGTGGTGTTCCTACACTTGATGGTGAGTATATTTGTGGTATTTTTATGGTTGGATTCATAGATCTAGGAATTTATGCTTTAAACCTTTGATTTTAGATGTGTGATGATAGAGAGCCCAAATGGAAAAATGCTATTAGATAAAAAGGCCTTAGAATGATGCATGAAAGCTAGAAATGCTATGATAAATTTTGGTGAAAAAGTTGGATTTTAACTTAGGAAAAATTATGAAGATTTCATGAAAATTGGTAAGTGATGTAATTGAATAATTGAATGGTGGACCATTGGTATAGGTTGATAATGTGATTATATGATTAGTGTGTGTGTTAAAATGGAAGTGAAAACCTTGTAGAACCAACTTTTGAGGAATTCGAACCATAGAGTGGTTTGGAGGAAAAATGATGTAAAGGTTGTGAATTTGACGGAACATGATATAAAATGATGTTTAATTGGATGATAGTATAGTGTGGTAAAATGGAAGGAGAAGAAAGAATGTGTGATGTATGGTGTAATTGGTAAATTAATCTATAAAAGAGATTGAAGTAAAATGGTATGGAAATATAGCCCTTGGCCTAGGTGATTTAAATGATGATTAATTGTGTAAATGAATGGTTTACATTGGAATTGTATTGATAATCATGTTGTGGATTATCTAGGTTGCCTCTTTTGGACGCTTTGGAAGCGGGTAAGCTTGGAGCTTACGTTTGGAGCATGGGCTCGGTATTGAGGTAACCATTGGAACTGGGGTTTAGCCCTTGTGTGCTCCACCACACCTAGTGGATGGTTGTGGTTGGATTATGTGATTATGGCATTGTGTGATTGTGTGCTTGTATGCATATTGCTTGGATTTTGTAAAAATTGTTTGGTCACTGGCCAGTTGACGTGTGTTGGGTTTGGACATCCGCTGGATCATTTCGATGGCGAAATACCAGTTGGAATGCCATGGGGTCGACTCATGGGAGCGACACCAGGATGAGCCAAACGTGGGACATCCGCCGGATAGGTCTCTTGAGGAGTTCCGGTTGGGTTGGCCATGGAGTTTTCTCAACCATGGGAGAAGCTCTAGGATCGTCTCGGGAGTTATATGATGGAGTCCTTGAACATGAATCCATGAGTGGATGTTCTTGGGTTGTCTCCAGTTGGTGGGTGATATTGCATTGCTTGCATATTGTATGATGTTATATTTGCACATTGAGTGAGCCATGGGGTGGAGAAACCTCCAGGGCCCTTGGTTTACTGAGATATATTTATATATCTCACCCCGTGTTGTGGGGCATCATTTCAGGTTAGGTTGAGCCTGGAAGAGTGGAGCATGAGGTGCATGTTGGAGGCACCATGTGATGAGCATTGGATAGGGACACATCTTGCATATGATGTATGCTTTAGAATTAGATCATGAACTTATGCATGTTGAAAAGGCCATGCTTTGTATGTTCATGACTACATGTTAGATTCTTCAATATGATGTACATGTATAACTTTGGAACCTATTGTATATTTGAGTGAGCATGGGACTTGTCCATTGCCACATTCATTGTAATTGAAGTCTTGGCAAGAATGTTGTAAAATGGTCCATAATTGTTGTAAAATGGCCATTGGATTAAAGACTTGTAAATGATCCTTAATTTAATGAAAATGCATGTTTGAAGGGCCTAGAGCCTTAATTATAGTATGTTTAAGTGTTGTGTGGAGTATCAAGGGGTTAGGGATGGATTACACAACCCTTTTTGGGGCTTAAAATGCTGTAATCTGTCATTTTGCTGCATAGTAATCGATTACCCAAGCATGGTAATCGATTACCATGCAACAGGGGACGAAAAATCAGCTACTGTCTTCACTGGTAATCGATTACTGAGGCTTGGTAATCGATTACCATGTGAGGTAATCGATTACCCAAGCTTGGTAATCGATTACCAGAGCAGAGGAGGTCAAAATTTGGCTACTGCCTCATTTTTGACAGGTGGTAATCGATTACCACCCACTGGTAATCGATTACCACAGTGCAATTTTTGAAAATTCAGGTTTTTCTTGACTTAAAGAAAGGGGCATAACTTGTTGGGTAGAACTCCAAATGATTCGCGGTTTGAAACCACGCGTAGCTTATGTAAAGGGCTAGAACTTGGTAAGAAATGATAATAAGTTGATGGTTTTAAAATGAGTTGAATAAAAAGAAAAGTTTAGTGTTGTTGTTAAGCTAGATGCTTCCGCGTATTGCATTTACAATTGTAGCGTTGTTTTAATTGATTACGGAAAAGGTTATGGATATGAAAAGGAATAAGAGAAAAAGATAAAAGGAAAAAGTTTGCCCGTAATTTAATTAATCCAACTACTGTGATTGTAACTGCGCTTAATATCATAATCAATGTTAACAATACCGGTACGTAACGGGCTGTTACAGAAAATGAATTCGGTCGAAAATGGATGAATAAAATAAATGCAAAAGAAATTGATTTTGTGAAGTTTTTCGACGAAAAATGGATTCCGTAGAAGAATTTTGACGGAAAATGGATTCCGTCGAAGATTTTTGACGGAAAATGAATTCCATCGAAAATGGATGAATAATATAAATGCAAAAGAAATTGATTTTACGAAGATTTTCGACGAAAAATGGATTCCGTCGAAGATTTTTGACGGAAAATGAATTCGGTCGAAAATGGATGAATAAAATAAATGCAAAAGAAATTGATTTTGTGAAGTTTTTCGACGGAAAATGGATTCCGTAGAAGATTTTTGACGAAAAATGGATTCAGTCGAAGATTTTGGACGGAAAATGAATTCCGTCGAAAATTGATGATTAAAATTAATGCAAAAGAAATTGATTTTGTGAAGTTTTTCGACGGAAAATGGATTCGTCGAAGATTTTGGGAAAATGAATTCCGTCGAAAAAGGATGAATAAAATAAATGCAAAAGAAATTGATTTTATGAAGTTTTTCGACGAAAAATGGATTCCGTCGAAGATTTTTGATGAAAAATGTATTCCGTGGAAAATGGATGAATAAAATAAATGCAAAAGAAATTGATTTTGTGAAGTTTTACGACGGAAAAAGAATTTCGTCGAAAGCGGATTAATAAAATAAATGCAAAAGAAATTGATTTTGTGAAATTTTTCGACGGAAAATGGATTCTGTCGAAGATTTTTGACGGAAAATGAATTCCGTCGAAAAGGGATGAATAAAATAAATGCAAAAGAAATTGATTTTGTGAAGTTTTTCGACGGGAAATGGGTTCCGTCGAAGATTTTTGACGGAAAATGAATTTCGTCGAAAATGGATGAATAAAATAAATGCAAAAGAAATTGATTTTATGAAAATTTTCGACGAAAAATGGATTTCGTCGAAGATTTTTGACGAAAAAAGTATTCCATCGAAAACGGATGACTAAAATAAATACAAAAGAAATAGATTTTGTGAATTTTTTCGACGGAAAAAGAATTTCGTCGAAAGCGGATTAATAAAATAAATGCAAAAGAAATTGATTTTGTGAAATTTTTCGACGGAAAATGGATTCTGTCGAAGATTTTTGACGGAAAATGAATTCCGTCGAAAAGGGATGAATAAAATAAATGCAAAAGAAATTGATTTTGTGAAGTTTTTCGACGGGAAATGGGTTCCGTCGAAGATTTTTGACGGAAAATGAATTCCGTCGAAAATGGATGAATAAAATAAATGCAAAAGAAATTGATTTTATGAAAATTTTCGACGAAAAATGGATTTCGTCGAAGATTTTTGACGAAAAAATTATTCCATCGAAAACGGATGACTAAAATAAATACAAAAGAAATAGATTTTGTGAATTTTTTCGACGGAAAATAGATTCCGTCGAAGATTTTTGACGGAAAATGAATTCCGTCGAAAATGGATGAATAAAATAAAAGCAAAAGAAATTGATTTTACAAAGTTTTTCGACGAAAAATGGATTCCGTCGAAGATTTTTGACGAAAAATGTATTCCGTCGAAAACGGATTAATAAAATAAATGCAAAAGAAATTGATTTTGTGAAGATTTTTGACGGAAAATGAATTCCGTCGATAATGGATGAATAAAATAAATACAAAAGAAATTGATTTTGTGATGTTTTTTGACGGAAAATGGATTCCGTCGAAGATTTTTGACGGAAAATGAATTCCATCGAAAATGGATGATTAAAATAAATGCAAAAGAAATTGATTTTGTGAAGTTTTTCGACGGAAAATGGATTCCGTCGAAAATTTTGACGGAAAATGGATTCCGTCGAAAATTTTGGACGGAAAATGAATTCCGTCGAAAATGGATGAATAAAATAAATGCAAAAGAAATTGATTTTATGAAGTTTTTCGATGAAAAATGGATTCCGTCGAAGATTTTTGATGAAAAATGTATTCCGTCGAAAATGGATGAATAAAATAAATGCAAAAGAAATTGATTTTGTGAAGTTTTACGACGGAAAAATAATTTCGTCGAAAACGGATTAATAAAATAAATGCAAAAGAAATTGATGTTGTGAAATTTTTCGACGGAAAATGGATTCCGTCGAAGATTTTGACCGAAAATGAATTCGGTCGAAAATGGATGAATAAAATAAATGCAAAAGAAATTGATTTTGTGAAGTTTTTCGACAGAAAATGGATTCCGTAGAAGATTTTTGACGGAATATGGATTTCGTCGAAGATTTTTGACGGAAAATGAATTCCATCGAAAATGGATGAATAATATAAATGCAAAAGAAATTGATTTTACGAAGATTTTCGACGAAAAATGGATTCCGTCGAAGATTTTTGACGGAAAATGAATTCGGTCGAAAATGGATGAATAAAATAAATGCAAAAGAAATTGATTTTGTGAAGTTTTTCGACGGAAAATGGATTCCGTAGAAGATTTTTGACGAAAAATGGATTCAGTCGAAGATTTTTGACGGAAAATGAATTCCGTCGAAAATTGATGATTAAAATAAATGCAAAAGAAATTGATTTTGTGAAGTTTTTCGACGGAAAATGGATTCCGTCGAAGATTTTGGACGGAAAATGAATTCCGTCGAAAAAGGATGAATAAAATAAATGCAAAAGAAATTGATTTTATGAAGTTTTTCGACGAAAAATGGATTCCGTCGAAGATTTTTGATGAAAAATGTATTCCGTGGAAAATGGATGAATAAAATAAATGCAAAAGAAATTGATTTTGTGAAGTTTTACGACGGAAAAAGAATTTCGTCGAAAGCGGATTAATAAAATAAATGCAAAAGAAATTGATTTTGTGAAATTTTTCGACGGAAAATGGATTCTGTCGAAGATTTTTGACGGAAAATGAATTCCGTCGAAAAGGGATGAATAAAATAAATGCAAAAGAAATTGATTTTGTGAAGTTTTTCGACGGGAAATGGGTTCCGTCGAAGATTTTTGACGGAAAATGAATTTCGTCGAAAATGGATGAATAAAATAAATGCAAAAGAAATTGATTTTATGAAAATTTTCGACGAAAAATGGATTTCGTCGAAGATTTTTGACGAAAAAAGTATTCCATCGAAAACGGATGACTAAAATAAATACAAAAGAAATAGATTTTGTGAATTTTTTCGACGGAAAAAGAATTTCGTCGAAAGCGGATTAATAAAATAAATGCAAAAGAAATTGATTTTGTGAAATTTTTCGACGGAAAATGGATTCTGTCGAAGATTTTTGACGGAAAATGAATTCCGTCGAAAAGGGATGAATAAAATAAATGCAAAAGAAATTGATTTTGTGAAGTTTTTCGACGGGAAATGGGTTCCGTCGAAGATTTTTGACGGAAAATGAATTTCGTCGAAAATGGATGAATAAAATAAATGCAAAAGAAATTGATTTTATGAAAATTTTCGACGAAAAATGGATTTCGTCGAAGATTTTTGACGAAAAAAGTATTCCATCGAAAACGGATGACTAAAATAAATACAAAAGAAATAGATTTTGTGAATTTTTTCGACGGAAAAAGAATTTCGTCGAAAGCGGATTAATAAAATAAATGCAAAAGAAATTGATTTTGTGAAATTTTTCGACGGAAAATGGATTCGGTCGAAGATTTTTGACGGAAAATGAATTCCGTCGAAAAGGGATGAATAAAATAAATGCAAAAGAAATTGATTTTGTGAAGTTTTTCGACGGGAAATGGGTTCCGTCGAAGATTTTTGACGGAAAATGAATTCCGTCGAAAATGGATGAATAAAATAAATGCAAAAGAAATTGATTTTATGAAGTTTTTCGATGAAAAATGGATTCCGTCGAAGATTTTTGATGAAAAATGTATTCCGTCGAAAATGGATGAATAAAATAAATGCAAAAGAAATTGATTTTGTGAAGTTTTACGACGGAAAAATAATTTCGTCGAAAACGGATTAATAAAATAAATGCAAAAGAAATTGATGTTGTGAAATTTTTCGACGGAAAATGGATTCCGTCGAAGATTTTGACCGAAAATGAATTCGGTCGAAAATGGATGAATAAAATAAATGCAAAAGAAATTGATTTTGTGAAATTTTTCGACGGAAAATGGATTCTGTCGAAGATTTTTGACGGAAAATGAATTCCGTCGAAAAGGGATGAATAAAATAAATGCAAAAGAAATTGATTTTGTGAAGTTTTTCGACGGGAAATGGGTTCCGTCGAAGATTTTTGACGGAAAATGAATTTCGTCGAAAATGGATGAATAAAATAAATGCAAAAGAAATTGATTTTATGAAAATTTTCGACGAAAAATGGATTTCGTCGAAGATTTTTGACGAAAAAAGTATTCCATCGAAAACGGATGACTAAAATAAATACAAAAGAAATAGATTTTGTGAATTTTTTCGACGGAAAAAGAATTTCGTCGAAAGCGGATTAATAAAATAAATGCAAAAGAAATTGATTTTGTGAAATTTTTCGACGGAAAATGGATTCTGTCGAAGATTTTTGACGGAAAATGAATTCCGTCGAAAAGGGATGAATAAAATAAATGCAAAAGAAATTGATTTTGTGAAGTTTTTCGACGGGAAATGGGTTCCGTCGAAGATTTTTGACGGAAAATGAATTTCGTCGAAAATGGATGAATAAAATAAATGCAAAAGAAATTGATTTTATGAAAATTTTCGACGAAAAATGGATTTCGTCGAAGATTTTTGACGAAAAAAGTATTCCATCGAAAACGGATGACTAAAATAAATACAAAAGAAATAGATTTTGTGAATTTTTTCGACGGAAAAAGAATTTCGTCGAAAGCGGATTAATAAAATAAATGCAAAAGAAATTGATTTTGTGAAATTTTTCGACGGAAAATGGATTCTGTCGAAGATTTTTGACGGAAAATGAATTCCGTCGAAAAGGGATGAATAAAATAAATGCAAAAGAAATTGATTTTGTGAAGTTTTTCGACGGGAAATGGGTTCCGTCAAAGATTTTTGACGGAAAATGAATTCCGTCGAAAATGGATGAATAAAATAAATGCAAAAGAAATTGATTTTATGAAGTTTTTCGATGAAAAATGGATTCCGTCGAAGATTTTTGATGAAAAATGTATTCCGTCGAAAATGGATGAATAAAATAAATGCAAAAGAAATTGATTTTGTGAAGTTTTACGACGGAAAATGGATTCCGTCGAAAACTGACGAATAAAATAAATGCAAAAGAAATTGATGTTGTGAAGTTTTTCGACGGAAAATGGATTCCGTCGAAGATTTTTGACGGAAAATGAATTCGGTCGAAAATGGATGAATAAAATAAATGCAAAAGAAATTGATTTTGTGAAATTTTTCGACGGAAAATGGATTCTGTCGAAGATTTTTGACGGAAAATGAATTCCGTCGAAAAGGGATGAATAAAATAAATGCAAAAGAAATTGATTTTGTGAAGTTTTTCGACGGGAAATGGGTTCCGTCGAAGATTTTTGACGGAAAATGAATTTCGTCGAAAATGGATGAATAAAATAAATGCAAAAGAAATTGATTTTATGAAAATTTTCGACGAAAAATGGATTTCGTCGAAGATTTTTGACGAAAAAAGTATTCCATCGAAAACGGATGACTAAAATAAATACAAAAGAAATAGATTTTGTGAATTTTTTCGACGGAAAAAGAATTTCGTCGAAAGCGGATTAATAAAATAAATGCAAAAGAAATTGATTTTGTGAAATTTTTCGACGGAAAATGGATTCTGTCGAAGATTTTTGACGGAAAATGAATTCCGTCGAAAAGGGATGAATAAAATAAATGCAAAAGAAATTGATTTTGTGAAGTTTTTCGACGGGAAATGGGTTCCGTCGAAGATTTTTGACGGAAAATGAATTTCGTCGAAAATGGATGAATAAAATAAATGCAAAAGAAATTGATTTTATGAAAATTTTCGACGAAAAATGGATTTCGTCGAAGATTTTTGACGAAAAAAGTATTCCATCGAAAACGGATGACTAAAATAAATACAAAAGAAATAGATTTTGTGAATTTTTTCGACGGAAAAAGAATTTCGTCGAAAGCGGATTAATAAAATAAATGCAAAAGAAATTGATTTTGTGAAATTTTTCGACGGAAAATGGATTCGGTCGAAGATTTTTGACGGAAAATGAATTCCGTCGAAAAGGGATGAATAAAATAAATGCAAAAGAAATTGATTTTGTGAAGTTTTTCGACGGGAAATGGGTTCCGTCAAAGATTTTTGACGGAAAATGAATTCCGTCGAAAATGGATGAATAAAATAAATGCAAAAGAAATTGATTTTATGAAGTTTTTCGATGAAAAATGGATTCCGTCGAAGATTTTTGATGAAAAATGTATTCCGTCGAAAATGGATGAATAAAATAAATGCAAAAGAAATTGATTTTGTGAAGTTTTACGACGGAAAAATAATTTCGTCGAAAACGGATTAATAAAATAAATGCAAAAGAAATTGATGTTGTGAAATTTTTCGACGGAAAATGGATTCCGTCGAAGATTTTGACCGAAAATGAATTCGGTCGAAAATGGATGAATAAAATAAATGCAAAAGAAATTGATTTTGTGAAGTTTTTCGACAGAAAATGGATTCCGTAGAAGATTTTTGACGGAATATGGATTTCGTCGAAGATTTTTGACGGAAAATGAATTCCATCGAAAATGGATGAATAATATAAATGCAAAAGAAATTGATTTTACGAAGATTTTCGACGAAAAATGGATTCCGTCGAAGATTTTTGACGGAAAATGAATTCGGTCGAAAATGGATGAATAAAATAAATGCAAAAGAAATTGATTTTGTGAAGTTTTTCGACGGAAAATGGATTCCGTAGAAGATTTTTGACGAAAAATGGATTCAGTCGAAGATTTTTGACGGAAAATGAATTCCGTCGAAAATTGATGATTAAAATAAATGCAAAAGAAATTGATTTTGTGAAGTTTTTCGACGGAAAATGGATTCCGTCGAAGATTTTGGACGGAAAATGAATTCCGTCGAAAAAGGATGAATAAAATAAATGCAAAAGAAATTGATTTTATGAAGTTTTTCGACGAAAAATGGATTCCGTCGAAGATTTTTGATGAAAAATGTATTCCGTGGAAAATGGATGAATAAAATAAATGCAAAAGAAATTGATTTTGTGAAGTTTTACGACGGAAAAAGAATTTCGTCGAAAGCGGATTAATAAAATAAATGCAAAAGAAATTGATTTTGTGAAATTTTTCGACGGAAAATGGATTCTGTCGAAGATTTTTGAAAAATGAATTCCGTCGAAAAGGGATGAATAAAATAAATGCAAAAGAAATTGATTTTGTGAAGTTTTTCGACGGGAAATGGGTTCCGTCGAAGATTTTTGACGGAAAATGAATTTCGTCGAAAATGGATGAATAAAATAAATGCAAAAGAAATTGATTTTATGAAAATTTTCGACGAAAAATGGATTTCGTCGAAGATTTTTGACGAAAAAAGTATTCCATCGAAAACGGATGACTAAAATAAATACAAAAGAAATAGATTTTGTGAATTTTTTCGACGGAAAAAGAATTTCGTCGAAAGCGGATTAATAAAATAAATGCAAAAGAAATTGATTTTGTGAAATTTTTCGACGGAAAATGGATTCTGTCGAAGATTTTTGACGGAAAATGAATTCCGTCGAAAAGGGATGAATAAAATAAATGCAAAAGAAATTGATTTTGTGAAGTTTTTCGACGGGAAATGGGTTCCGTCGAAGATTTTTTACGGAAAATGAATTTCGTCGAAAATGGATGAATAAAATAAATGCAAAAGAAATTGATTTTATGAAAATTTTCGACGAAAAATGGATTTCGTCGAAGATTTTTGACGAAAAAATTATTCCATCCAAAACGGATGACTAAAATAAATACAAAAGAAATAGATTTTGTGAATTTTTTCGACGGAAAATAGATTCCGTCGAAGATTTTTGACGGAAAATGAATTCCGTCGAAAATGGATGAATAAAATAAAAGCAAAAGAAATTGATTTTACAAAGTTTTTCGACGAAAAATGGATTCCGTCGAAGATTTTTGACGAAAAATGTATTCCGTCGAAAACGGATTAATAAAATAAATGCAAAAGAAATTGATTTTGTGAAGATTTTTGACGGAAAATGAATTCCGTCGATAATGGATGAATAAAATAAATACAAAAGAAATTGATTTTGTGATGTTTTTTGACGGAAAATGGATTCCGTCGAAAAATGAATTCCGTCGAAAATGGATGAATAAAATAAATGCAAAAGAAATTGATTTTGTGAAGTTTTTCGACGCAAAATGGATTCCGTTGAAGATTTTTGACGAAAAATGTATTCCGTCGAAAATGGATGAATAAAATAAATGCAAAAGAAATTGATTTTGTGAAGATTTTTGACGGCAAATGGATTCCGTTGAAGATTTTGGACGGAAAATGAATTCTGTCGAAAATGGATGAATAAAATAAATGCAAAAGAAATTGATTTTGTGAAGTTTTTCGACGGAAAAAGAATTTCGTCGAAAACGGATTAATAAAATAAATGCAAAAGAAATTGATTTTGTGAAGTTTTTCGACGGAAAATGGATTCCGTCGAAGATTTTTGATGAAAAATGAATTCCGTCGAAAATGGATGAATAAAATAAATGCAAAAGAAATTGATTTTGTGAAGTTTTTCGACGGGAAATGGATTCCGTCGAAGATTTTGGACGAAAAATGTATTCCGTCGAAAACGGATTAATAAAATAAATGCAAAAGAAATTGATTTTGTGATGTTTTTCGACGGAAAATGGATTCCGTCGAAGATTTTTGAAGGAAAATGAATTCCGTCGAAAATGGATGAATAAAATAAATGCAAAAGAAATTGATTTTGTGAAGTTTTTCGACGGGAAATGGATTCCGTCGAAGATTTTTGACGGAAAATGAATTTCGTCGAAAATGGATGAATAAAATAAATGCAAAAGAAATTGATTTTATGAAAATTTTCGACGAAAAATGGATTTCGTCGAAGATTTTTGACGAAAAAAGTATTCCATCGAAAACGGATGACTAAAATAAATACAAAAGAAATTGATTTTGTGAATTTTTTCGACGGAAAATAGATTCCGTCGAAGATTTTTGACGGAAAATGAATTCCATCGAAAATGGATGAATAAAATAAAAGCAAAAGAAAATGATTTTATAAAGTTTTTCGACGCAAAATGGATTTCGTCGAAGATTTTTGACGAAAAATGTATTCCATCGAAAACGGATCAATAAGAAGAATGCAAAAGAAATTGATTTTGTGAAGATTTTTGACGGAAAATGAATTCCGTCGAAAACGGATGAATAAAATAAATGCAAAAGAAATTGATTTTGTGAAGTTTTTCGACGGAAAATGGATTCCTTCGAAGATTTTTGACAGAAAATGAATTCCGTAAAAAATGGATGAATAAAATAAATGCAAAAGAAATTGATTTTTTGAAGTTTTTCGACGAAAAATGGATTCGGTCGAAGATTTTTGACGAAAAATGTATTCCGTCGAAAACATATGACTAAAATATATGCAAAAGAAATTGATTTTGTGAAGTTTTTCGACGGAAAATGGATTCCGTCGAAAATTTTTGATGGAAAATGAATTCGGTCGAAAATGGATGAATAAAATAAATGCAAAAGAAATTGATTTTGTTAAGTTTTTCGACGGAAAATGGATTCCGTAGAAGATTTTTGACGGAAAATGGATTCCGTCGAAGATTTTTGACGGAAAATGAATTCCATCGAAAATGGATTAATAAAATAAATGCAAAAGAAATTGATTTTGTGAAGTTTTTCGACGGAAAATGGATTCCGTCGAAGACTTTTCACGGAAAATGAATTCGGTCAAAAATGGATGAATAAAATAAATGCAAAAGAAATTGATTTTGTGAAGTTTTTCGACGGAAAAAGAATTTCGTCGAAAACGGATTAATAAAATAAATGCAAAAGAAATTGATTTTGTGAAGTTTTTCGACGGCAAATGGATTCCGTTGAAGATTTTGGACGGAAAATGAATTCTGTCGAAAATGGATGAATAAAATAAAAGCAAAAGAAATTGATTTTGTGAAGTTTTTCGACGGAAAAAGAATTTCGTCGAAAACGGATTAATAAAATAAATGCAAAAGAAATTGATTTTGAGAAGTTTTTCGACGGAAAATGGATTCCGTCGAAGATTTTTGACGAAAAATGAAATCCGTCGAAAATGGATGGGTAAAATAAATGCAAAAGAAATTGATTTTGTGAAGTTTTTCGATGGAAAATGGATTTCGTTGAAAATGGATGAATAAAATAAATGCAAAAGAAATTGATTTTGTGAATTTTTTCGACGGGAAATAGATTCCGTAGAAGATTTTTGACGGAAAATGAATTCCGTCGAAAATGGATGAATAAAATAAATGTAAAAGAAATTGATTTTATGAAGTTATTCGACGGAAAATAGATTCCGTCGAAGATTTTTGACGGAAAATGAATTCCGTCGAAAATGGATGAATAAAATAAATGCAAAAGAAATTGATTTTATGAAGTTTTTTGACGAAAAATGGATTCCGTTGAAGATTTTTGACGACAAATGTATTTCGTCGAAAACGGATGAATAAAATAAATGCAAAAGAAATTGATTTTGTGAAGATTTTTGACGGAAAATGAATTCCGTCGAAGATTTTTGACGGAAAATGAATTCCGTCGAAAATGGATGGGTAAAATAAATGCAAAAGAAATTGATTTTGTGAAGTTTTTCGACGGAAAACAAATTCCGTAAAAAACGGATGAACAAAATAAATGCAAAAGAAATTGATTTTATGAAGTTTTTCGACGAAAAATGGATTCCGTCGAAGATTTTTGATGAAAAATATATTCCGTCGAAAACGGATGAATAAAATAAATGCAAAAGAAATTGATTTTGTGAAGTTTTTCGAAGGAAAAAGAATTTCGTCGAAAACGGATTAATAAAATTAATGCAAAAGAAATTGATTTTTTGAAGTTTTTCGACGGAAAATGGATTCCGTAGAAGATTTTTGACGGAAAATGGATTCCGTCGAAGATTTTTGACGGAAAATAAATTCCATCGAAAACGGATGAATAAAATAAATGCAAAAGAAATTGATTTAGTGAAGTTTTTCGACGGAAATGGATTCTGTCGAAGATTTTTTACGGAAAACGAATTCCGTCGAAAATGGATGAATAAAATAAATGCAAAAGAAATTGATTTTGTGAAGTTTTTCGACGGAAAATGGATTTCGTCGAAGATTTTTGACGGAAAATGTATTCCGTCGAAAATGAATGAATTAAATTAATGTAAAAGAAATTTATTTTGTGAAATTTTTCAACGGAAAATGAATTCCGTCGAACATGGATTAATAAAATAAATGTAAAAGAAATTGATTTATTGAAGTTTTTCGACGGAAAATGGATTCCGTAGAAGATTTTTGATGGAAAATGTATTCCGTTGAAAACGGATGAATAAAATAAATGCAAAAGAAATTGATTTTGTGAAGTTTTTCGACGGAAAACAAATTCCGTCGAAAACGGATGAATAAAATAAATGCAAAAGAAATTGATTTTGTGAATTTTTTCGACGGAAAATGGATTCCGTAGAAGATTTTTGACGGAAAAGGGATTTCGTCGAAGATTTTTGACGGAAAATGAATTCCATCGAAAATGGATGAATAAAATAATTGCAAAAGAAATTGATATTGTGAAGTTTTACGACGGAAAACAAATTCCGTAAAAAACGGATGAACAAAATAAATGCAAAAGAAATTGATTTTATGAAGTTTTTCGACGAAAAATGGATTCCGTCGAAGATTTTTGATGAAAAATATATTCCGTCGAAAACGGATGAATAAAATAAATGCAAAAGAAATTGATTTTGTGAAGTTTTTCGAAGGAAAAAGAATTTCGTCGAAAACGGATTAATAAAATTAATGCAAAAGAAATTGATTTTTTGAAGTTTTTCGACGGAAAATGGATTCCGTAGAAGATTTTTGACGGAAAATGGATTCCGTCGAAGATTTTTGACGGAAAATAAATTCCATCGAAAACGGATGAATAAAATAAATGCAAAAGAAATTGATTTAGTGAAGTTTTTCGACGGAAATGGATTCTGTCGAAGATTTTTTACGGAAAACGAATTCCGTCGAAAATGGATGAATAAAATAAATGCAAAAGAAATTGATTTTGTGAAGTTTTTCGACGGAAAATGGATTTCGTCGAAGATTTTTGACGGAAAATGTATTCCGTCGAAAATGAATGAATTAAATTAATGTAAAAGAAATTTATTTTGTGAAATTTTTCAACGGAAAATGAATTCCGTCGAACATGGATTAATAAAATAAATGTAAAAGAAATTGATTTATTGAAGTTTTTCGACGGAAAATGGATTCCGTAGAAGATTTTTGATGGAAAATGTATTCCGTTGAAAACGGATGAATAAAATAAATGCAAAAGAAATTGATTTTGTGAAGTTTTTCGACGGAAAACAAATTCCGTCGAAAACGGATGAATAAAATAAATGCAAAAGAAATTGATTTTGTGAATTTTTTCGACGGAAAATGGATTCCGTAGAAGATTTTTGACGGAAAATGGATTTCGTCGAAGATTTTTGACGGAAAATGAATTCCATCGAAAATGGATGAATAAAATAATTGCAAAAGAAATTGATATTGTGAAGTTTTTCGACGGAAAACAAATTCCGTAAAAAACGGATGAACAAAATAAATGCAAAAGAAATTGATTTTGATTTTGTGAAGATTTTTGAATGAAAATGAATTCCGTCGAAAACGGATGAATAAAATAAATGCAAAAGAAATTGGTTTTGTGAAGTTTTTCGACGGAAAATAAATTTCGTCGAAAACAGATTAATAAAATAAATGCAAAAGAAATTGATTTTGTGAAGTTTTTCGACGGAAAATGGATTCCGTCGAAGATTTGGGACGGAAAATGAATTCCGTCGAAAATGGATGAATAAAATAAATGCAAAAGAAATTGATTTTGTGAAGTTTTTCGACGGAAAATGGATTCCGTCGAAGATTTTTGACGGAAAATGAATTCCGTCGAAAATGGATGAATAAAATAAATGCAAAAGAAATTGATTTTATGAAGTTGTTCGACGGAAAATGGATTCCGTCGAAAATGGATGAATAAAATAAATGCAAAAGAAATTGATTTTGTGAAGTTTTTCAACAGAAAACAAATTCCGTCGAAAACAGATGAATAAAATAAATGCAAAAGAAATTGATTTTGTTCAGTTTTTCGACGGAAAATGGATTCCGTAGAAGATTTTTGACGGAAAATAGATTCCGTCGAAGATTTTTGACGGAAAATAAATTCCATCGAAAACGGATGAATAAAATAAATGCAAAAGAAATTGATTTTGTGAAGTTTTTCGACGGAAAATGGATTCTGTCGAAGATTTTTTACGGAAAATGAATTCCGTCGAAAATGGATGAATAAAATAAATGCAAAAGAAATTGATTTTGTGAAGTTTTTCGACGGAAAATGGATTTCGTCGAAGATTTTTGACGGAAAATGTATTCCGTCGAAAATGAATGAATTAAATTAATGTAAAAGAAATTTATTTTGTGAATTTTTTCAACGGAAAACGAATTCCGTCGAACATGGATTAATAAAATAAATGTAAAAAAACTTGATTTATTGAAGTTTTTCGACGGAAAATGGATTCCGTAGAAGATTTTTGATGGAAAATGTATTCCGTTGAAAACGGATGAATAAAATAAATGCAAAAGAAATTGATTTTGTGAAGTTTTTCGACGGAAAACAAATTCCGTCGAAAACGGATGAATAAAATAAATGCAAAAGAAATTGATTTTGTGAATTTTTTCGACGGAAAATGGATTCCGTAAAAGATTTTTGACGGAAAATGGATTCCGTCGAAGATTTTTGACGGAAAATGAATTCCGTCGAAAATGGATGAATAAAATAATTGCAAAAGAAATTGATATTGTGAAGTTTTTCGACGGAAAACAAATTCCGTAAAAAACGGATGAACAAAATAAATGCAAAAGAAATTGATTTTATGAAGTTTTTCGACGAAAAATGGATTCCGTCGAAGATTTTTGATGAAAAATGTATTCCGTCGAAAACGGATGAATAAAATAAATGCAAAAGAAATTGATTTTGTGAAGTTTTTCGAAGGAAAAAGAATTTCGTCGAAAACGGATTAATAAAATAAATGCAAAAGAAATTGATTTTTTGAAGTTTTTCGACGGAAAATGGATTCCGTAGAAGATTTTTGACGGAAAATGGATTCCGTCGAAGATTTTTGACGGAAAATGAATTCCATCGAAAACGGATGAATAAAATAAATGCAAAAGAAATTGATTTTGTGAAGTTTTTCGACGGAAAATGGATTCTGTCGAAGATTTTTTACGGAAAATGAATTCCGACGAAAATGGATGAATAAAATAAATGCAAAAGAAATTGATTTTGTGAAGTCTTTCGACGGAAAATGGATTCCGTCGAAGATTTTTGACAGAAAATGTATTCCGTCGAAAATGAATGAATTAAATGAGTGCAAAAGAAATTTATTTTGTGAAGTTTTTCAACGGAAAATGAATTCCGTCGAACATGGATTAATAAAATAAATGTAAAAGAAATTGATTTTTTGAAGTTTTTCGACGGAAAATGGATTCCGAAGAAGATTTTTGATGGAAAATGGATTCCGTCGAAGATTTTTGACGGAAAATGAATTCCGTCGAAAACGGATGAGTAAAATAAATGCAAAAGAAATTGATTTTGGGAAGTTTTTCGACGGAAAATGGATTCCGTCGAAGATTTTTGACGGAAAATGAATTCCACTGAAAACAGATGAATAAAATAAATGCAAAAGAAATTGATTTTGTGATGTTTTTCGACGGAAAATGGATTCCGTCGAAGATTTTGGACGGAAAATGTATTCCGTCGAAAACGGATGAATAAAATAAATGCAAAAGAAATTGATTTTGTGAAGTTTTTCGACGGAAAATGGATTCCGTCGAAGATTTTTGACGGAAAATGAATTACATCGAAAATGGATGAATAAAATAAATGCAAAAGAAATTGATTTTGTGAAGTTTTTCGACGGAAAATGGATTCCGTCGAAGATTTTGGACGGAAAATGTATTCCGTCGAAAACGGATGAATAAAATAAATGCAAAAGAAATTGATTTTGTGAAGTTTTTCGATAGAAAACGGATTCCGTCGAAAATGTATGAATAAAATAAATGCAAAAGAAATTGATTTTGTGAAGTTTTTCATCGGAAAATGGATTCCGTCGAAGATTTTTGACGGAAAATGTATTCCGTCGAAAATGAATGAATTAAATTAATGCAAAAGAAATTTATTTTGTGAAGTTTTTCAACGGAAAATGAATTCCGTCGAACATGGATTAATAAAATAAATGTAAAAGAAATTGATTTTTCGAAGTTTTTAGATGGAAAATGGATTCCGTAGAAGATTTTTGATGGAAAATGGATTCCGTCGAAGATTTTTGACGGAAAGTGAATTCCGTCGAAAATGGATGAATAAAAAAATGCAAAAGAAATTGATTTTATGAAGTTTTTCGACGTAAAACGGATTCCTTCGTAAACGGATGAATAAAATAAATTCAAAAGAAATTGATTTTGTGAAGTTTTTCGACAGAAAACAAATTCCATCGAAAACATTAGAATAAAATAAATGCATAAGAAATTGATTTTGTGCAGTTTTTCGACGGAAAATGGATTCCGTAGAAGATTTTTGATGGAAAATGGATTCCTTCGAAGATTTTTGACGGAAAATGAATTCCATCGAAAATGGATGAATAAAATAAATGCAAAAGAAATTGATTTTGTGAAGTTTTTCGACGGAAAATGGATTCTGTCGAAGATTTTTTTACGGAAAATGAATTCCGTCGAAAATGGATGAATAAAATAAATGCAAAAGAAATTGATTTTGGGAAGTTTTTCGACGGAAAATGGATTCCGTCGAAGATTTTTGATGGAAAATGAATTCCACCGAAAACGGATGAATAAAATAAATGCAAAAGAAATTGATTTTGTGAAGTTTTTCGACGGATAATGGATTCCGTCGAAGATTTTGGACGGAAAATGAATTCCGTCGAAAATGGATGAATAAAATAAATGCAAAAGAAATTGATTTTGTGAAGTTTTTCGACGGAAAAAGAATTTCGTCGAAAATGGATTAATAAAATAAATGCAAAAGAAATTGATTTTGTGAAGTTTTTCGACGGAAAATGGATTCCGTCGAAGATTTTTGACGAAAAATGAATTCCGTCGAAAATGGATGGGTAAAATAAATGCAAAAGAAATTGATTTTGTGAAGTTTTTCGATGGAAAATGGATTTCGTCGAAAATGGATGAATAAAATAAATGCAAAAGAAATTGATTTAGTGAAGTTTTTCGACGGAAATGGATTCTGTCGAAGATTTTTTACGGAAAACGAATTCCGTCGAAAATGGATGAATAAAATAAATGCAAAAGAAATTGATTTTGTGAAGTTTTTCGACGGAAAATGGATTTCGTCGAAGATTTTTGACGGAAAATGTATTCCGTCGAAAATGAATGAATTAAATTAATGTAAAAGAAATTTATTTTGTGAAATTTTTCAACGGAAAATGAATTCCGTCGAACATGGATTAATAAAATAAATGTAAAAGAAATTGATTTATTGAAGTTTTTCGACGGAAAATGGATTCCGTAGAAGATTTTTGATGGAAAATGTATTCCGTTGAAAACGGATGAATAAAATAAATGCAAAAGAAATTGATTTTGTGAAGTTTTTCGACGGAAAACAAATTCCGTCGAAAACGGATGAATAAAATAAATGCAAAAGAAATTGATTTTGTGAATTTTTTCGACGGAAAATGGATTCCGTAGAAGATTTTTGACGGAAAATGGATTTCGTCGAAGATTTTTGACGGAAAATGAATTCCATCGAAAATGGATGAATAAAATAATTGCAAAAGAAATTGATATTGTGAAGTTTTTCGACGGAAAACAAATTCCGTAAAAAACGGATGAACAAAATAAATGCAAAAGAAATTGATTTTATGAAGTTTTTCGACGAAAAATGGATTCCGTCGAAGATTTTTGATGAAAAATGTATTCCGTCGAAAACGGATGAATAAAATAAATGGAAAAGAAATTGATTTTGAGAAGTTTTTCGACGGAAAATAAATTTCGTCGAAAACAGATTAATAAAATAAATGCAAAAGAAATTGATTTTGTGAAGTTTTTCGACGGAAAATGGATTCCGTCGAAGATTTTCGACGAAAAATGAATTCCGTCGAAAATGGATGAATAAAATAAATGCAAAAGAAATTGATTTTGTGAAGTTTTTCGACGGAAAATGGATTCCGTCGAAGATTTTGGACGGAAAATGAATTCCGTCGAAAATGGATGAATAAAATAAATGCAAAAGAAATTGATTTTATGAAGTTGTTCGACTAAAAATGGATTCCTTCGAAAACGGATGAATAAAATAAATGCAAAAGAAATTGATTTTGTGAAGTTTTTCAACAGAAAACAAATTCCGTCGAAAACAGATGAATAAAATAAATGCAAAAGAAATTGATTTTGTTCAGTTTTTCGACGGAAAATGGATTCCGTAGAAGATTTTTCACGGAAAATGGATTCCGTCGAAGATTTTTGACGGAAAATAAATTCCATCGAAAACGGATGAATAAAATAAAAGCAAAAGAAATTGATTTAGTGAAGTTTTTCGACGGAAATGGATTCTGTCGAAGATTTTTTACGGAAAACGAATTCCGTCGAAAATGGATGAATAAAATAAATGCAAAAGAAATTGATTTTGTGAAGTTTTTCGACGGAAAATGGATTTCGTCGAAGATTTTTGACGGAAAATGTATTCCGTCTAAAATAAATGAATTAAATTAAAGTAAAAGAAATTTATTTTGTGAATTTTTTCAACGGAAAATGAATTCCGTCGAACATGGATTAATAAAATAAATGTAAAAAAAATTGATTTATTGAAGTTTTTCGACGGAAAATGGATTCCGTAGAAGATTTTTGATGGAAAATGTATTCCGTTGAAAACGGATGAATAAAATAAATGCAAAAGAAATTGATTTTGTGAAGTTTTTCGACGGAAAACAAATTCCGTGGAAAACGGATGAATAAAATAAATGCAAAAGAAATTGATTTTGTGAATTTTTTCGACGGAAAATGGATTCCTAAGAAGGTTTTTGACGGAAAATGGATTCCGTCGAAGATTTTTGACGGAAAATGAATTCCATCGAAAATGGATGAATAAAATAATTGCAAAAGAAATTGATATTGTGAAGTTTTTCGACGGAAAACAAATTCCGTAAAAAACGGATGAACAAAATAAATGCAAAAGAAATTGATTTTATGAAGTTTTTCGACGAAAAATGGATTCCGTCGAAGATTTTTGATGAAAAATGTATTCCGTCGAAAACGGATGAATAAAATAAATGCAAAAGAAATTGATTTTGTGAAGTTTTTCGAAGGAAAAAGAATTTCGTCGAAAACGGATTAATAAAATTAATGCAAAAGAAATTGATTTTTTGAAGTTTTTCGACGGAAAATGGATTCCGTAGAAGATTTTTGACGGAAAATGGATTCCGTCGAAGATTTTTGACGGAAAATGAATTCCATCGAAAACGGATGAATAAAATAAATGCAAAAGAAATTGATTTTGTGAAGTTTTTCGACGGAAAATGGATTCTGTCGAAGATTTTTTACGGAAAATGAATTCCGACGAAAATGGATGAATAAAATAAATGCAAAAGAAATTGATTTTTTGAAGTCTTTCGACGGAAAATGGATTCCGTCGAAGATTTTTGACAGAAAATGTATTCCGTCGAAAATGAATGAATGAAATGAGTGCAAAAGAAATTTATTTTGTGAAGTGTTTCAACGGAAAATGAATTCCGTCGAACATGGATTAATAAAATAAATGTAAAAGAAATTTATTTTTTGAAGTTTTTCGACGGAAAATGGATTCCGAAGAAGATTTTTGATGGAAAATGGATTCCGTCGAAGATTTTTGACGGAAAATGAATTCCGTCGAAAACGGATGAGTAAAATAAATGCAAAAGAATTTGATTTTGGGAAGTTTTTCGACGGAAAATGGATTCCGTCGAAGATTTTTGACGGAAAATGAATTCCACTGAAAACAGATGAATAAAATAAATGCAAAAGAAATTGATTTTGTGATGTTTTTCAACGGAAAATGGATTCCGTCGAAGATTTTGGACGGAAAATGTATTCCGTCGAAAACGGATGAATAAAATAAATGCAAAAGAAATTGATTTTGTGAAGTTTTTCTACGGAAAATGGATTCCGTCGAAGATTTTTGACGGAAAATGAATTATATCGAAAATGGATGAATAAAATAAATGCAAAAGAAATTGATTTTGTGAAGTTTTTCGACGGAAAATGGATTCCGTCGAAGATTTTGGACGGAAAATGTATTCCGTCGAAAACGGATGAATAAAATAAATGCAAAAGAAATTGATTTTGTGAAGTTTTTCGACAGAAAACGGATTCCGTCGAAAATGTATGAATAAAATAAATGCAAAAGAAATTGATTTTGTGAAGTTTTTCGTCGGAAAATGGATTCCGTCGAAGATTTTTGACGGAAAATGTATTCCGTCGAAAATGAATGAATTAAATTAATGCAAAAGAAATTTATTTTGTGAAGTTTTTCAACGGAAAATGAATTCCGTCGAACATGGATTAATAAAATAAATGTAAAAGAAATTGATTTTTCGAAGTTTTTCGATGGAAAATGGATTCCGTAGAAGATTTTTGATGGAAAATGGATTCCGTCGAAGATTTTTGACGGAAAGTGAATTCCGTCGAAAATGGATGAATAAAAAAATGCAAAAGAAATTGATTTTATGAAGTTTTTCGACGTAAAACGGATTCCTTCGTAAACGGATGAATAAAATAAATTCAAAAGAAATTGATTTTGTGAAGTTTTTCGACAGAAAAAAAATTCCATCGAAAACAGAAGAATAAAATAAATGCAAAAGAAATTGATTTTGTGCAGTTTTTCAACGGAAAATGGATTCCGTAGAAGATTTTTGACGGAAAATGGATTCCTTCGAAGATTTTTGACGGAAAATGAATTCCATCGAAAACGGATGAATAAAATAAATGCAAAAGAAATTGAATTTGTGAAGTTTTTTGACGGTAAATGGATTCTGTCGAAGATATTTTTACGGAAAATGAATTCCGTCAAAAATGGATGAATAAAATAAATGCAAAAGAAATTGATTTTGGGAAGTTTTTCGACGGAAAATGGATTCCGTCGAAGATTTTTGATGGAAAATGAATTCCACCGAAAACGGATGAATAAAATAAATGCAAAAGAAATTGATTTTGTGAAGTTTTTCGACGGATAATGGATTCCGTCGAAGATTTTGGACGGAAAATGAATTCCGTCGAAAATGGATGAATAAAATAAATGCAAAAGAAATTGATTTTGTGAAGTTTTTCGACGGAAAAAGAATTTCGTCGAAAATGGATTAATAAAATAAATGCAAAAGAAATTGATTTTGTGAAGTTTTTCGACGGAAAATGGATTCCGTCGAAGATTTTTGACGACAAATGAATTCCGTCGAAAATGGATGGGTAAAATAAATGCAAAAGAAATTGATTTTGTGAAGTTTTTCGATGGAAAATGGATTTCGTCGAAAATGGATGAATAAAATAAATGCAAAAGAAATTGATTTTGTGAATTTTTTCGACGGGAAATAGATTCCGTAGAAGATTTTGGACGGAAAATGAATTCCGTCGAAAATGGATGAATAAAATAAATGCAAAAGAAATTGATTTTATGAAGTTATTCGACGGAAAATAGATTCCGTCGAATATTTTGGACGGAAAATGAATTCCGTCGAAAATGGATGAATAAAATAAATGCAAAAGAAATTGATTTTATGAAGTTTTTCGACGAAAAATGGATTCCGTTGAAGATTTTTGACGACAAATGTATTCCGTCGAAAACGGATGAATAAAATAAATGCAAAAGAAATTGATTTTGTGAAGATTTTTGACGGAAAATGAATTCCGTCGAAAATGGATGAATAAAATAAATGCAAAAGAAATTGATTTTGTGAAGTTTTTCGACGGAAAATGGATTCCGTCGAAGATTTTGGACGGAGAATGAATTCCGTCGAAAAAGGATGAATAAAATAAATGCAAAAGAAATTATATTATGAAGTTTTTCGACGAAAAATTGATTCCGTTGAAGATTTTTGACGAAAAATGTATTCCGTCGAAAACGGATGAATAAAATAAATGCAAAAGAAATTGATTTTGTGAAGATTTTTGACGGAAAATGAATTCCGTCGAAAATGGATGAATAAAATAAATGCAAAAGAAATTGATTTTGTGAAGTTTTTCGACGGAAAATGGATTCCGTCGAAGATTTTGGACAGAAAATGTATTCCATCGAAAATGGATGAATAAAATAAATGCAAAAGTAATTGATTTTGTGAAGTTTTTCGACGGAAAAAGAATTTCGTCGAAAACGGATTAATAAAATAAAGAGTAAAGACCCAAATTGGTCCCTGACAAAAATAGCGGTGCCCAAATTAGTCCCTGAGAAAAATAAACTCAAAAAAAAGTCCCCAACAATGTCAAACAGGTCCCACGTTAGTCCTTCTGTCAAATGAAAATTGACGGAGTGAGTGACGGTGCTGATGTGTCACGTTAAGTGACATGC